>VMDO01006783.1:0-96945 GCA_007922755.1 Pedetes capensis
CCTTGATTCAGACTAAACAGGGAACAACATTTAAAGAAATCTTAGATACCTTAAAAATAAATGTGTCATTATAAAGAGTTCATTTTTAGCAACTGTAGTTATAAGATTTGAGTTAAATTACCTCTAAATGTTTTTCTGATGCTTTATATAAGTATTATCCATAATGTTCTTTCATGACATGAAAAACAAAAGGGAATTGCTTATACCCACCCTGTTCTTTCATTATTCCTTCTCTGATTACCACATCCCAGGTATGCTACAAAGGAGAAAGTATAAATCAGGCAACAGAGCAGGCATGTAGGCAAATAAGTGATAGAAAATAAGCCAAAGAATAAATAAGCCAAGGTTTACAATATCTGAATGACATGAAAGAGATAAATAAGGTGCTAAACAGATATATAGTTACAATAGATAGAAAAGTGTAGTGATAATTCAGCATTTAAATTGAAGCCTTAATGAAGAGATGACATCAGTCATGTAAAGTGCCAAAACAGTATAGTTAGAGGAAAGGAAACATATTTTTCTAAGGTTTTGAGCTTAAAATAAGCTTGGAGCTTGAGATGTTAAAGTTCTGCAAGGGAGGGTAAGAATTATGTGAGATGAAATTCATGAGAAACAGAGGGTTAACAGGAGCTATATAATTCAGGGCATTCATATTGGGGTAGATGAATTTTACTTGAAATATAATGGTAAATCACTGAAGTAGATTAAATGGTTGAATAGCACCATTCAATGAAGGTTGACCAAGGGTTCCTCTGATTTCTGTGTGGACAGTCAAGTGTAGGGATCAATAGAGTAACCATGAAAGGACGATTATAAGGGTAATACAGTCCAGAGATGATAGTTTAGATTAGGAGGTTTATGTTGTTATTAGGTGCCATCAAGTCTGGTCTGACTCATAGGTACCCTATGTACAACAGAACAAAACACTCCCCTATTCTGTGCCAGCTCACAATCTGTTAATATTTAAGCTCATTGGTGTACCCACTGCGTCAATTCATCTAGTTGAGGATCTTCCTTTTCTTCATTGATCTACCACTGTCCCAAACATGATGTCCTTTTCCAGGGATTGGTCCCTCCTGACTACATGTCCAAAATATGTAAGACACAGTCTAACCATCCTTGTTTCCAAGGAACACTCTGATTGCACTTTTTTAAAAGAGTCTGTTGGCTTTTTTCACAGTCCATGGTATATTCAATATTTGTCTCCAGCACCATTATTCAAAAGCATCAACTCTTCTCCTGTCTCCCTTGGTCAGTGTCCAGCTTTTACAACCATATGATGGGATGAAAATACCATAGCATGAGTCATGCTCACCTTCATCTTCAATGTAACATCTTTACTTTTGAATACTTCCAAGAGATCTTTGCCACAGCTTTTCCCAATGCAATATGTCTTTTGATTTCCTGACTGCTGCTTCCACAGGTGTTGATTGTAGAACCAAGTAAAACAAATTGGTGGACAACCTCAATCTTTTCTCCACTTTTCATGAAGCTACTGATCCAGTTGAAAGATTTTTGTTTTGCTGATGTTGAGGCACAATCCATACTGAAGGCTGTGTTCTTTGATATTCATCAATAAATGTTTCAAATCCTCTTCAGTTTCAGTAAGCAGAATTGTGTCACCTGCCTAATGCAGGTTGTTAATCAGTCTTCTTCCAATCAACATACTGCATTCTTCTTCATAAAGTCCAGCTTCTTTGATTATTTGCTCAGCATAGAGATTGAAGAGGTATGGTGAAAGGATATAGCCCTGAGGCACACCTTTTTTGACTTTAAACCAGTCAGTGAGTGTTTCCTTGTTCTATTCAAACAACTGCCTCCTGGTCCATGTAAAGATTCCTCCTGAGTACAATTAAGTGCTCTGGTATTCCCATACTTCACAATGTTATCCATAATTTGTTGTGATCCACACAGTCTAATGCCTTTGTATAGTCAATAAAACATAGATAGACATCTTTCTGATGTTCTCTGCTTTTGGATAATATCCATCTGACATCAGCACTGATGTCCCTTGTTCCCTGTCCTCTTCTGAATCCTGCTTTATTTTCTGGCAGTTGCCTATCTATATACTGCTGTAGTCACCACTAACTCCAAGACTGCCTCCCTGGCTACTGTGCTTTTAACACATGGGTCTTTGGGGGACATTCAACTACCACACTATAGCAACTGAACTCTTCAAGGATGAATTCAGAAGTCCAAACATGAGGCCTAGTGAACGTGTCTCAAAAGCCTGCCTATAGTTTGTTCCAAGAAAGAGTTATTGTTGATATGAAAGTAGTTAAAAATAGAGATTTCTAAATCATATGTTCATTTTGAATAACAAATACATGTTTTCAGAAGAAATACAAACAATTTAAAAATACTGGTGTATCATTTTTATGCAAATAGCTCTGTTAGGTGTATGCACTCCCACTTCTCACCTGTGTATACATGTTCTCAGTTTTACTGAATAGTGATGTCAGAATAAACTTCTTCAAGAGCCTTCTTTGAGTACCACAACTAGAAATATTGCCACTTCCTCAGAAATCCCAGAGAACTTTCCTATTCTTCTTTTGAGGTGCCTACTACTATCTATCTTCTTGTATTTTGTACATGCCTCATCTCCCTCATGAGGAAGTATTTGTTCCTGATTTATTTCTGTACATTTCATAGAAGTTGGAAAACTTTATACCATCTAAATATCCAATAGATACTAATTGTATTAGTGAATAAATATGACTGACTTACTTTTCCACTAGACAGCTATCTTGTATGCACTCTTTCTCTATCTCTATAAAATCAACTAGATCCCTTGATTTCTTGGGAATATATTCTATTTGGGAGGAAGGGTATAAGTAAAGAACATTAGTTCTATTTATCTTAAAATTAAATATGGTTTGGTAAATACACTTACCATACAGAAATGTATCTGGAAAATATCAGAAAATATGTAATATCAAATTTTACCACCTAAATTGAATTAATTGAGCTAGCTAATGCCTCAGTCATATTTTATGGCCAGGAAGCTAATTGTAGCCAAGAGTGGAAGAGTCAATTGTTTGGAGGTGGTCTCAATCAGGTAAATGGATAGTTTCCTCTAGTGAAACATTAAACATGAATTCCAGTTATTTATACAGAGCATTGTAGAATATAAATATTTAACTCTAAATTTGACCTGCAGAGGTCAAAATTAAAACTTGGATTAAATTCTGCCTGGAATTATACTTTCCATAAACTGAAATCTAAGCTTCAGATTATGAATGCTGATTGAATGTTTTATTAATATAATGTGATATCTTTCTTTCATTCAGTGTGGAGTTTTATTCATCCAATCCTTTTCAGAACAAGTAGATAAACTTTATCTGTGTTAAAAGTGAACTAAGTCTTCAACACAGTTCTCATTTGTCTAAATTCTAATTTTTTTAGGAACAAGAGAGTTATACCAAATACTTGTTATACCATTGGCCATCTGGATATGTTCCAAATTTTATCTTATTTTAATGAGCAATATTTCTCTTTTAACACTCATCCTCCCAGTAAGATTATTCGCAGTGATATACCTGCTGAAAATACTTTAGCTGCTAAATTGTATAGGGGAAACCAATGTTAACTTAGATGTCTAAATAGCATACAATGTAAAAATGTATTGTGGCATGATATTTCCTAAAGGAACCATGACACTGAACAATGGGTTGAATAATGATGTTTCTAAAGTAAACAGTTTAGGGATCTGGCTTGGTGAGGGTGTGTGTGTGTGGTTTCCCGCAGTTAAGTGCCTTTCCCAGAGCTGACTTATACTGACCTCAACAAACTTTCCAAATCCTTAATGATGAATTAAATATGGTGGTAATCTTTAGCCATTTTTACAGCTTTGTCTTATTTACTAAGTTTATGACTTAAGCATACTCTACTACCCACCACTGTTCATCAAACACACACATACACCCATTTCAGGACCAGAGTACAATAATTGTGAATATAGGTAGGTGAGTAAATGAATTTATAAAAAATCATATACACATATATACATATATATATATATATATATATATACACACATATATATATATATATATATATATATATATATATCAAGGGATCTAGTTGATTTTATAGAGATAAAGAGTGCATACAAGATAGCTGTCTAGTGGAAAAATAAGTCAGTCATATTTATTCACTAATACAATTAGTATATATATATAATTTATACTTTTGCTAACTTGAAATAAATCCTTAAATAGGTTTTAATTATGTTGTTGTTGTTGTTAGGTGCCTTCAAATTGTGTCCAACTCATAGCGACCCTCATAGGGTTTTCAGTGGCTGATTATTTTGAGATTGCCCCAAGAGTAGATTACTATGTCCTTTTCCCATTTTTATGGTGCTGGGGATCGAACTCTGGACCTCAGAGACTGCAGAGTGGGGCTCTAACAACTGAGCTAAATCCCAGCCCATTTTGAATTATAGAGAGAAATTAAACAGTTCAAGGATTAGTAAAAATGCAAAAGGAATTTTTTTGTATTTTAGACAGTACTTCTTGTTAAGTACTTCAACTTTGTTTCACTCAACATTGTTTCATAGCAACTAATTCCTCTTCCTGTCACTTCAATAACTAATCTGGAATCATTTAGACACAGAAGCACATAAGCAACAAGACTATCATCTGGAATTAATTGCAATATACAAAACAGGTATGCCTTAGAATATGCAAATTCCTTGGAAAGAACAAACTCAAAGAATGGATAGTAGTCTTAGCTCTCAAAATAAACATATAATTTCTATCTTATAAATTCCATCAAAGGAGAGACTTTGTTTCCAAATATCATGCCTAAGACATTCCTTGGCACATAGTAGTGAGACAATAAAAGTAATAAAAATTATGCTATTTCCTTTTGCTATTTATTTAAAATATTTCATTAGGGATAGTTGACTGCCTAGTGTATCTGCTTTCTTCCTGTGTTTTACAGCTATCCCTGTAAACATTGTAACAGTAGCTTTCCAAGTTTCCTGTCATTACCTACATTTTATTAGAGGAGAAACATTAGCTAAAGAGTATTGTTATTTATTTATTTACGTTATGTCATTTATTTAAAAAAAAAACTAAGATTTTCAGAACATATATGGGCTTTATTTGTTATTTATTGGGATACCAAGAGACATCCTTGAAATATTAAGTAACAAAGCAAAATTGTGCTTCAGTAACAATGATCCGCTGGTTTGTATAGGATACATTGGAGGGGATAACAGAAGTAGGGAAGGAAATTAGCTGTCATCATTTATTTCCCATAGCAAGATAATTAAAGCATGAATTTCAGCAGTAGCAATAGTAGGGCTGGAGAGGAAAGCATGAGTGACCTTCTAATCCCACTCACTGGTACTACACTTCTTATGTCATCTCTTCCACTTATGTCATCTCTTCCACTAATCTTGGCTACCATTGAAGACACTCTCAGTCAGCCCTTTAAAAATCCTGACCTATAAGCCGAGCATGGTGGTGCAAGCTGGTAATCCTAGCAACTTGGGAGGCAGAGACAGGAGGATGGCAAGTTTGAGACCAGAGGTAGTCTGTGTGATTTAATAAGACCCTGTCTCAAAAAGTAGAGAACAAAAAATACTGGGTTGAAGGTGTAGCTCAGTGGTCCAGCACTTGTAAAGCATGCAAGTGCGAGGACCTGGGCCCAGTACTTAAAAAAAAAAAAAGAAAAGAAAAGAAAGGAAAAGAAAAGAAAAACAAAATCCTGACCCCAGCTCTGCTTTTAGCTGAAATGCATTGTTTAAATGTATAGAATGGTATTTGCTGCCATTTTAAGAAAAAGGCATAGTCATGCTTTAGAGTATTCTAGATGCTAGGTTGCTTAAGAATGCTTCACCTATGGCTGCAACTGATTCTTTGCCAAAATGAAACATGGGAAGGATTGGTGAAAGCTATTGAGTTTTTGTATTGCCCAGCACCTTGCATAACAGTGAGCATGTCATGATCACTTTAAATTCACTAAATAGTTAAGAGCTCCAGTTCTAGTTTCTGAAACTTTTCATGTTGTCCCTTCATTCTCTTGAGAAGTCAGATTATGCTTTTCTCTCAGGGTATATATTTCCTCTCTGATACTCTTTTTCTTCTCTTCCTGTTGTTAGGTGCCATCGAGTCAGTGTCCGACTCATAGCGACCCTCATAGGGTTTTCAATGGCTGACTGTTTCGGGATTGCCTTGGGAGTGGGTTGCCAGGCCCTTCTCCCATTTTTGCGGTGCTGGGAATTGAACTCGGGACCTCAGAGACTGCAGGGCAGCACTCTACCAACTGAGCTAAATCCCAGCCCCTCTTCGCTTCCTACTTTCCTTCTTTCCATCTTCATAGGCTTAATGGGTCCCCTTATGCAGGCTGTTAGATCCCATTAAGGGGCAATAAAGAGTTTGATGACTTCTTGGAATTTCCTTGTCTTTGAACACACTGTACCTCTTTGAGAAAAGGCTTAAATGGTTAGCTTATTAGTATTCTTCTGTGTAAATCTTTGCAGCAGGTAGAAACAGGTATTCCTTGTTCCTCTGTAGAAAGGGACATCATCAAATAAAAAGAATCGAAGACAAATAAATGGTTCCTTGAAAATGGAAATGCCAGAAGAAAGCTCACCTATATAAAAATATATTGGCTTGACAAATTCAGCTCAAGCTTAACCAAAAAAAGAAAACTAGTGAAATATAAACTAATCTGGAGAAGAACTTAAACTTACATAAATAAGCACTGAGCTATTTACACACTTTATTTCACAGTAACTCATTTAATTGTTATCGCAGTCCTTATATTTTAGATCTGACCTCAAAGGTCACATATACAGTAAATGGAGAAGCTAAGATTCAAAAACATATATACATGATAGATAGATAGATAGATAGATAGATAGATAGATAGATAGATAGATATAGATAGATAGATATAGAGATACAGATATCTCCAAATCATATGCTCTAGGGATTATACCATATATGTGTTCTCCTTCAAAACCTAGTGTCTCTTAGAAAACTCAAATTTCAGCCGGATATCATGTATGCAGAGTATCATTCTAAGTAACATGAATATGATTTGGTAAATTGAGATTTCACAAAAATACAGATTGTGAGTAAAGCATGCTTTAGAATTGAACTTGTTACATAGTTGAATGAATATCTGCTAATATAATCATTGCCCATGTTTACTGTTACTGCCTTTACTATTGCTATTACAAATGACTGTATACCTGTCTTTGAGCACCCAATATAAACAAGGCACTAGGCTTTTCATTTGACAACTATTATTTAATCGAACAAGCATCTCAAGTTTTTTAATCCATAACTGAAATTATTCATAGAAGAGGAAGGAATTAAAATTGCCAACATTTTTGTATATCAGCGATATTAAAATTTGGTAAAAGTGTAAAACAAATAATATTCTTACTATTAAGGTTAATTATAAAGCCATTGCAGTGTGGTATTGGCATAAAGTGTAGACAAAAAATAAATGAAATAAATCTAAAAGTCCAAAAATACTCCACATGTGATTCACAGCAAAGCAATCAGTTCAGTGCTATGGCAAAAGGATGAGCTTTGTATAAATGCTACTGGATCAGTTAGATATGAGGAATAATAGGATCTTTACCCCCTTCCTCTTGCTTACTTAAAAAATCAATTCTACGTTCATAGTAGACCCAAGTGTGAAAAGCAACATTATACAACTTTTAGAAGAAAATATAGGATCATATTTTCATGACTTTAGGATATGTAAAGATTTTTAAAACAATGTCTGGTGCTATGGCACATACCTAGAATACCAGCTACTCAAGAGGCTGAGGCAGGAGGATCACAAGCTGCAGGCCAGAGGCAAACTGTGCAACTTAGCAAGATCTTGTCTCAAAAAAATTAAAAAAGGGATTGGTGGTACAGTTCTGTGGTAGGGTATGTGCTTAGCATGTGTGAGACCCTGGATTCAACCCCACAAAACTGGAATGGGGAAAGATGATGCCAAAAACATTAATCATGAAGAAAAATTCTGACATCATTAATTTTAGGGACTTTTGTTCACCAAAAATCATTATTGAATGAATGAAATTATGTGTTATATCGTATATGTTTGTAACACACATACTCATATTTGACAGAGAACACATGTTGAATACATTAAGAACAGTTACAAACCAATAACAAATAAAATAGACAACAGAAATACATGAAAAGTTTTGGTTGACACTTCTTAAAAGAGGCAAACTCAGTATCCAACTAACATGAATCTGCATTTAATATCATCAGTCACCCGGAGGCTACACATTAAACCTCAATGAGATATTATACTCATTGAAATGACTAAAAAGTTTAAAACAACACTACTAGATAAATGTAGAGCAAAGTATTCATATATAGCTCTTGTTGTTGTTGTTGTTAGGTGCCGTCGAGTCGGTATCCGACTCATAGCAACCCTCATAGGGTTTTCAATGGCTGACTGTTTGGGGATTGCCTTGGGAGTGGATTGCCAGGCCCTTCTCCCATTTTTGCGGTGCTGGGAATTGAATTTGGGACCTCAGAGACTGCAGCACAGCACTCTACCAACTGAGCTAAATCCCAGCCCATATAGCTCTTGTTGTTGTTGTTGTTGTTGTTGTTAGGTGCCGTCGAGTCAGTATCCGACTCATAGCGACCCTCATAGGGTTTTCAATGGCTGACTATTTCGGGATTGCCTTGGGAGTGGATTGCCAGGCCCTTCTCCCATTTTTGCGGTGCTGGGAATTGAACTCGGGACCTCAGAGACTGCAGCACAGCGCTCTACCAGCTGAGCTAAATCCCAGCCCATATAGCTCTTAGGAAGATAAATTGGTCCAATCACTTTGGAAAAATGTTTGACCTTATCTGTAGAGGTAATTATAAGTTTAGTATCAATTCTGTTTCTAGTTGTATACCCCTTAAAATGGATTCTACTTTCACTAAAAGGTACATAGACAATAGGCTAAAAAAATTGTAGTAGTTTATACATTGGAAGACCTGGGAACAGTGAAACCACCTGCTTCATATAAGGATCAATTTCATAAACACAAAGTTGAGAAAAAGGAACCCAACACTAAGATTGTATACTGTAGGATTCCATTTACATAATTCAAAAAAGAGTAAAAGCTACTTATGTTAAAAGGAATCAGAATAATGCTGATTCCATTTGGTGGAGAATTATAACTGGTAAGAATAATCATCTTGTCCTGAGTATGATTATAAGAGTTCAATTTGTGGAAATTCATCAAAGTGTGTAAACTAAGTGAATACTATTCAGAAATTAAATTTTTAAAAATCGTATTATTTATGCCATATTACTTTCAGCACTAAATTGCATCAGTTGGTATTGCAAAATCAAAGACTGTTACAATTACTAAGTCCAATGCTAGTGATATTTTAGACTCATTCATTCATTTCTTCTAATGTATCTGGGAGATTTTACATGGTGAAATTCATACACATTTTAAGTCTTCTGGAGTGTTCTGAAGAGGTTAAGAAATGATGTAATCACAAAATCTGGTGAATGCTGCTACCCAGTTGCCATCCATTGGAAAGGCAGAGATCTGCAATATAGGAAGCAGAACATAGAACCTTAGTAACTGTGTAATTAATTTCAGCTTGTTTGGTACAGTCAGTTAGGTGTGAGCTATGGTTGAGAGAAGAATGGCCTGAGAAATGAGCAAATGGTTTCAAAGGAAAACATTACAGTGTGTCTAACTTATTAACCGGATCTAGTATCATGTCACTTCTGGTTTTTCCTCAAAGTCAAAATGTCTGTGAAAGGTGAATGAATAAATTCAGAGCATCTAGGTAGCCACAACAGCACAACTAAAGATACTCACAAAGCAGGACTTCCAGAACTGCTTCAGAAAGTGTCAAGAATCATGGGAGTATATTGAGAGACATTAAGGGCAATGCATCTTTTACTGTAATATTTTTTAAAATATAAACATTCACTGTATTTTTTGATCACATCTCCAACAGTTAAATTGGGGCTGGGGTTTAGCTCAGTTGGTAGAATGCTTGATCTCCATGCTTTGAGGCCCAGGATTCGATCCCCAGTACCACAAAACACTGAAGAAGAACCTGACAACCCACTCCCTAAACAATCCACAAAACAATCAACCATTGGAAACCCTATGAATATCAGAGAAGTACTAATAGTGCCAGACATGACACAGTGTCAGGGAGTGTTTTGTTCTGCTGTACGTAGAGTCGCTATGAGTCAGCCCCAACTCCACAGCACCTAGCAACAACAACAGTTAAATTATCCTGTCTGATGAAGTCCACTCTTAACTACAGAAGCACTATGTACACATTAGCCAGGACAATTCTTTTTTGTAGTAGATTGCCCTATGTTTTGTGGAATGTTTAGCAGCATTCTTGGCTGCTGTTCAGTACTGCCAGTAGCATCATGGTTACAGTTCTGAAAACCACGTATGTCCTTAGATATTGCCAAATGTCCCTGGGGCGATAATCATGTTCAGTTGAAACAAATGTTTTTATTATTGTTGGCTTCACCTGTTTAGTGCTATGTTTGCAATCATAACTGGGAAAAGGTAAACATTAATGTTTCTGAGATTATTTTGCCATTGTACAGGAACATGGAGTCAATCAGGATTTTATTCCAGAAGAAAAGTTAAGCAAATAGTTTCTAATGCAGGATGCCAATGTGTATTGAGTATCTTTTTTTCCATTATATTGATGTTGCAGAGATAATGGAAATTAAATTACAAAGGTACCTTCAATGTGACATAGTTTAAAATGAATAAAGAATTTTCTAAGAACTTACCTCACTTAGATTTCAATAAGATGAGCATTTGATTTTTGTATTTAATTCCTACGTATGACAAACTGAGAGCAGATTTTTCTTTTGAAATGATAATTTATGCTGTTGATAATAGATATAAAGAAAGTCCATTCTTTATTAGGACATTATTTTCAACATTTACAATAAAACATTTCAGACAGAAGCTAAATTAAATAAAAAACTTAAGACTTCTATTACAAGCTTCCAATTTTAACAAACATTTAGGTATCTGTTTCTCTAGTTACTGTAGCAAATCAGTTTGATTATAGACATGGCTGTTAGGCAGCCTAAGGATCTTGTCTTTGACACCTTCACTGATTTGATAAGGCTATGTAAAACATTTATAAATTTCTATTCCTTAGGGTATCATTTGGATTTATATGTGCATTTATGGATCTCTACCAAGGAATGACTTTAAAAGTGAGTTTTATAATTATAAATTGAATGATTCCTCAAATCTTAATACTATTCTCCTAACTGGCCCAATTTTCACTTTAAAATATTTTTAAATAAGTGGACTATACTTTTAACAATTTACAAGTTTTCCTCCCATCCATAATTAGCTGAAGGAAATAGAAGAATCTGGAAGTTCACTGTCAAGTAGGAAGGAATGAATACACAAGTTCCTTGGCTATGTCAGGGGAAGAATAACTTCAACTGTTTGTTCCAATGATTTGATCTGACCCATTTTCAAATAAGAAAGAAAATCTAGTGAGAGTACAGAGTTAGTGACTTAGATAACTATTTTATGATTGTTGTTATTAGGTGCTGTTGAGTGGGTCCGACTTATAGCAACCCTATGTGTAACAGAATAAAACACTCTCCAACACTGTACTCTGCGGGGCACTATGTCAGTGCTTCTGTGCTATTCATAGGATTCTCAATGGCTGATTATTTCAGGATTGTTTGGGGAGTCGGCTGCCAGGTCCTTCTCTCATTTTTGTGGTGCTGGGGATCAAACCCAGGGCCTCAGAGTGTGCAGAGCAAGCACTCTACCAGGTGAGCTAAACCCCAGCCCACTTTATGGTGGATGATGCCTTTCTTAACACAAGGAGATAACATTTGTGACAAATAATATGAAAAAAGTTTCCTTTTAATGCATTTTAGTAAATTTCTTATTAAACTGATAGCTTGACCAAGTAATTATCTATTTTATAAAATTGACCATGGTAATAGACAAAAAAAATGTACATTATCACAGGCAGATTTTTCAAATATAAAACATTACATAGAAGAGATTTTAAAGATAATATATAGATAGCTTCAGACACATATAAACATCCCTTATTTTCCAACTTGAGTATTACATTTTTTATCCTCCCTCCCCACAAAAATGCAGATATATTGTACAAGTAAACAATTTACTTTATGATCCTTTTTGGATACTTCATGAAAATATGGCCCAGGGGTTAGGGACCCTTAATTTAGAGTGAAAATGTGGAAAACAGACCTGAAGATACACTGCGCGAGAACTTACACAGCACTAACTCTTCATAACAGTATAAAATTCACAATTTACCTAAGTAACTATCTCTGTACTATGATTTTGTTTTCTAAAGATATTATAATGACAGTTTCACCCCCTGACTATAAGAGTTACATTATATTTCTATATCAAATTTCTCTTTGAATCACAAAAGCTCTAGGGGAAAGATATGATTATTTGTATTTCACAGAGTAAAATGAGGTTCAAAGAGATGAGGTGTAATGTTGTCCAGTTAAATGTAGTCTGTTTATCCAAGATGGAAATCTGTATCTTTTGGTAATAAAACTTGTTTTTCTTCCTTTCATACAAATATAACACAGTAATTACCACCTACTGGGGAAAAGTAAATGGATTACTCAGTCCTTGTTGTTGTTGTTGTTAGGTGCCATCAAGTTATGTCTGACTCATAGAGACCCTCATAGGGTTTTCAATGGCTGCTTCAGGATTGCCTGGTGAGTGGAGTGCCACGTGCTTCTCCCATTTTTGCGGTGCTGAGAATTGAACTTGGGACCTCAGAGACTACCAACTGAGCTACATACACCCCAGCCACTGAGTCCTTAGGCCATGTTTATTCTGTTTGTCTGTGATAGCCTGCGCTTTTGTGAATGTTTGTTCTAAATTAAATAATATATCAAAAGCATGCTTGGTGAAGATATAAGAGCAGCAAAATAAATGAAGAGTGAAATGAGATCTAATCAGATGAACTGAAAAATGCCTAGAGAGGATTACTTTGAAAATTTTATTCTTATTATAAAAGTTATATATGTCCATTATTTAAAATTTACAAATACATAAATGTATAAAGAGCTTAATTACTTCAATTCTATAATTTAGAGAAGATATAATTTTTTCTGCATATTTTAAAGATAGTATATACTTTTATGAAATCTATCTATAAATTTTATTTTGTGAAAGGATTATATGTGTGATCCTTGTGTGCATTAGTGTATAATTTGTGGACTCTACTTTTTCATATGGTATATTATGATTTGCTTTTCATACCTAAATTATACAACTGTATTGTCATTTTACAGTGTCATTATATTACTTTCTATGATTTCTGTTTTTTCTGTAAATAATTTAATCAATTCTTTACTGAATGTAAAGGTTGTTTTCACAATTATTATTATATGGACAGCCCATAATGATGTTGTACCTGTATCTGACAGAATTATATCACTTTTTTCAGATAGGAAATTTAATTCAAAGTGAATTTTCTGTCTAGATGGAGTATGTATTAAAGTCCCTTCAACTTATAATACCATGTTTTCTGTGAATAAACATACATGCTTATACTACTGTCAGAATTGAAAATAGTTATAGTTTTCTTCACTTTTGTTGTTTTCCAATATATATTAATTATATTTGTTCTTTATTAGTATTCAGTTCAAGTTCTTTGCCCATTTTACAATTGAAGCACCAGTTTATATTTTTCATTAACATTCTTTTGAAATATTTTAAAAATATCAGTCCTTTTCATCTCTTACGTATGTTGAAAATAGTTTTCCTACTTAATTGTCTTTTTTTGTATACAGTATTTCCTGCCATACACATATTTTACATTTTATTTTTATATTTGCCTGTAGAAAGTCCCTTTTTCAGTCTGAGAATATAAATATAATAACTTTTACCTTCTACTTTTTTATTTTTTATATTGCATTTTTTCTGTTGTGAATTTTTATGCTTAAGTTCTTCTCTAATTGATCTGTTGGGGACTTAATGTTTTCTCTTACAGATATAAATATTGTTATATTTATTTTCCATTTCTGAATTTTAAAGTACAAGGGTAATCTGTCTTAGAGCTTTAAATAATGCTTAATTGAAAATCCCTTTTTAACAACTGTCCCTATTCTTAAAGTTTTGTGTAATTTTGTTGCTGCTAGTTCCTCTTGGTAGAGTGAACATTCGGAGCTATTCTGGAAATTGGTGTGATCAGTCTAGGTCAAACTCTGACTTTAATCTTAACTGAGATGTAGAGGAAAGAGCTCCAGGGACCCTCCAATCTCACACAGTTCCCTGTTACTGTTTGTATTCTGGGGCTATTCAACAAGCAGAGGCTAAAAAAATCACTTATGGCATTTTATAGCCAGTAACAGAGACCACAAATATAGATGTTTTTTCCCCAGCTTTACTGAGGTATGATTGACAAATAAAAATTATATATTTAAAGTGTACAAAATGATGTTTTGTTATTATATATGTACACATTTTGAAATGATTATCACAAGATAATTATAGCCGTCATCTCATGTAGAATGTGATTTTTATAAACACTTTCATAATCTTTCTCTTCAGTTAGTTAGGTTCTGTGGAGTTGGATCTAAGAGTGACCCTATGTATAACAGAACAAGACTCTACCTGACACTGTACCATGCACAAGATCTTTTTTATGTTTGAGCCCATTGTTGCAGCCACCATGTTTCTTCTCATTTTGAGTTGTGCCTTCAGTAGATTTGTGTCCTCAGTGAATGAAGGAAATGGACTTGTGTTCGTTCACTCAAAATAATTTTCTCTAATTCACGAGCTCAGAAAGAGAAACAACACAGGTTCTCACTCATATGAGGGAGCTGATTCAAAATTACAAGAAGGAAAAATCCTATTCAAAGGTCAGATCATAATAAAAGGGGGGGAAGATAAGAATGATCTCAATATAAATGGACTAGAAATTGCATGTAATTGTTCTAACAAGATAAAAACAAAGACCACTACAGGAAAAGTTTCTATCTTAAACAGAACTGGAACCCAAGGACATATAGAAAAATACTACTAAGTAAAAGATAGAGAAGACTTAGATGGGAAACTTAGATGGGAAGGGTGGGGGGGGGAAGCATAGGGTAGGATAAGGGGTAACCTATATGAATAATGTTTATCAAAATGCATATATGGAAATGTCACAATGAAAAGCAGGTCAAAATGAATCACATTATGATGTACATTAAAAATTTCTAATTAAAAAAATGAAGGAAATGGAGTAATACTTTTAGATTCTGAAGCAGTTTTGATTCTTGACTTATGTCTCATATGTGAGATTTTCCTCAGGCAAATATTACATATACATTTAATTGGGAAACTGATAGCCACTCACTTTCATGGATGCTAAGATCTCCTCTCTATCTATTCAGTAGGATACTACTTTGTTTTTGTTTTTTATTTTGTTTTGTTTTATTGGAAATTTTTAATGTACACCTTAATGTGATTCATTCTGACATGCTTTTCATTGTGACATTTCCATACATGCATTTTGTTGTACATTATTCATATAGGTTCCCCCTTACCCTCTTGTATGCTTCCTCCCCCTGTCCCAACCCCCCCCCCATCAAAGACTTCTCTACCATGTACTTGTCTTTTTATGGTAATATTTTTCTATATATCCTTAGGTTCCAGTTCTGTTTAAGATAGAAACTTTTTCTGTAGTGAACTTTCTTTTTACCTTGTCAGAACTATTACATGCATTTTCTAGACCATCTATAATAATACCATTCTTAGCTATTTTTTCTTTTATTATGATCTATCCTTTGTATAGGATTTTTTCTTTCTTATAATTTTGATTCAGTTCAGTAGGATACTACTTTGTAAAGCTGTGTAGTTTATCAAGAATCATGCCACATAGTCCAGAAAGTAAAAGATTGGTATCAACATTTTTATAATGTAAACCTAAAAAGATTAAGTGATGTACTCAAGGTGCACAGCAAATGGGAGAGAAAGGGAAAACCCAACACTTATAGCCAGCTTTATTATCTAGTAAGGAAGAACACATTTTGTAATCTACTATCTCATTTTAGGAGGCACTATAATGTAAGAAAATAAAATTATATTTCCCAAGTTAATTATATTTCTCAAAAAGTATGAGACACTTTCGATTAAATAGTATTTCAGTTTTTAAGGTAAATGTGTTAATTTGTGCTTCAAATATTAAAAAAGAAAAACTATAATGTGTGAGAGTGAATTTAGAGTCTCTAACCCCATCTGATAATCTATGGGGAAGTGGGGATGGCCACCTGCCATTTTAACATTTCTCCAGTTGATTCCTACACACCTGAAACTGAGAACTGATGTCCAAAGACTTTACTTATATATTTGGATTTAAAAGCTGGACTAGGGTTTGGGGGTGTAGCTAAATGGTAGGACACTTCCCTGGCATGCTCACGCATGCTCAAGCATTCCACAGTACTATGAAAACATATAAGCAAAATTAAAAGATAGAGTAATTACGACCTTATAAAATAGGCAGTTTATGTTAAATTTCACGTCAAAGATAGATAAAGCTAAGATAATTTCATTTTCCCTAATTTGAAAGCATAATTTTGAAAAAAGTATATTTTTCTTAGATATAGAAACATCTTGAATGTAATTTGGAATGTTCTACTTAATTGGATATGTTTATATAAACTATAAGCAGATTTATTGTTCTTTGAACTACCTTATATCTTTTTCATAGCAACATATTTGCTTATCAAATTTTTTTAAAATATTAGGAGGTTTTGCCAAAATATAAATCTTACCGTGATACTGTTGTTGAAATCTAACTTTTTGTGAAGATTTATTCTAAAACAGCTTCCATGAAAGTGCAATCCTTAATTTCAAGCATCCTACTTAATTCTTTTTGGTGATGATAACTAAGTATGACACAAAACATCAGAGTGAATATCAGTGTACCTTTATACAGGATGGCAACATATACAAATTTTCAAGTTTATGAACTTGTCAGTTATGTTTAAGAACTAAACAAAATAAATAAGCACTTTGAAAATTATTTTTAAAGTCATATTTGATAAATTATTTGTCTTAAAAATAAAATATAGAGCTTAATTGCATGAATTCAGGAAAGTTAAAACAGGAATATAATTTTCCCAAGAAACGTTAAGTAATTCAGGAGTCATTAATAATATTTTTATTAGCAAGCATAGCATGCATTTAACCAAAGAGTTTTCAGTATATCTGTATCCAAATCCTTAATCTGATGAGTAAGTGATCTTGCATTCTTCTTTGACAGGCTTATGCCAGCAAAGACCTAGAGGAACAGTTGCGGTCTGTGTCAAGTGTAGATGAACTCATGACTGTCCTCTACCCAGAGTATTGGAAAATGTACAAATGTCAGTTAAGGAAAGGAGGCTGGCAACACAATAAAGAACAGCCTAACCTCAACACAAGGGCAGAAGAGACTGTAAAATTTGCAGCGGCACATTATAATGCAGAAATCCTGAAAAGTAAGTATGGGAGCAAAAAAGTATAATTCTCATGGATCAAACTAATGAAAGTTGTCAATGTGATCCTTTTGTTTGTACCACTGACTATATTTTATGGCTTGAAAAGTAAAGAAAATAGAAAATAATCATTTTTAAAATATGACATTTTATGATTTCACTTCCAGTGTTAAAATTATTTCTTGGAATACAAAGACAGAAAAGTATGTGTGTATCAACAGACCTTTATTTCAAAAATTGAAATAATATTCCATCATAAAATTTTAAAACAAACATGATAAATTTTACACACTATGTTAGTTTAATCATTTAAACATTCTGTATCTTGCACAATAACTGTACATAAGTCTTCTGATTTGCAGCTATAAATGCTTAATTTCTCTTAAAACAAGTCCAAATCATCTTTTCAAATGCTTCTTGTTGCTCTAGTGCCTCACAGTAATGGGCTCAGAGCTGGACTTTTACAAAGTCGATGAGATATCTAACTTCACAAAACCCCATGTGGTTTTGCCCAGTGGCATAATATAAATTGACTGGCTAATTTTAAAAAAGAATTCTCTTTAGCTATGAGATATTACTTAACATAAAGATTTGATATTTTGAAGTATTTTTGGACCCAAAACCAGCAAAACTGGCTTTATGGTTGAAGAACCAATACCTTATTGTCCTTTTTCTCCAAAAAAAAAATTATTTTAGAGGAAATATGGTAGAAATAAGCTAGAACGTTTAGGAACTACATCATTTGTAATGCAGTAAAGAGTAAATAGTGTTATAGGCAAGCCATTCTCTCATTGGAAACAGAATTCCAAGAGAAACCATGAAAGGGATAGGAAATTCAGTTGCCCTGAAAAAAGTTAGTATAGTATACAAGTCTTAATGTGTGGAAAATGGGCTTGCATTGCATGTAGCTACTGCCTTGACATTACCCCAACTTGCCAAATAGTCTGTCTGGAAGTGATTTTTGAGTTGAGTCCAAAACTGTAATTGTCTTCTCATTTACATCTCAGTTTAAAAAGAAGAATAAAAACATGTTGTTTACATTTGCTTAGAGACCACAAAATAGTGCATGTTGTAGCAAATGAGCATGACTCTGTTTTTGCACATCTTGTAAACATCCAGATATTAAATTCCCATTTTCTTGAGCAAGGAAAAGCAAAGTGCTGTGGGATGGTGGTATAGTATTTAAAAAGCCTCGTCCCAATTTAGCTTGTCACATAGCTGTAGAAATGAGTTTTTAAAGAAAATATCCTTGGCCGTCCTATTCAATATTATATCATACATTCAAAGAGAACTTTAGGATCCTGTTAACTGTTTATATATTGTTCTTAAGTCTTAAAGTCTGAAATCATACGTTGAATGCCCTCCAACTGGTCTGGGCGTTTTACTCCCTTAGTGGCTTCTGTGTAACTTACAGACTTCCCTGTGACTCGACAGGTATTGATAATGAGTGGAGAAAGACTCAATGCATGCCACGTGAGGTGTGTATAGATGTGGGGAAGGAGTTTGGAGCAGCAACAAACACCTTCTTTAAACCTCCATGTGTGTCCGTCTACAGATGTGGGGGCTGCTGTAACAGTGAGGGGCTACAGTGCATGAACACCAGCACAGGTTACCTCAGCAAGACGGTAGGTATTTCATGTCTCAGCTCCACCTGAGCCCTCTCAGTGACATGGGAATAAGTAACTTAGTTCAAGTCAGAGTTTCTTTATATTTATATTTGGGGAAGGGGAGGGTGGATGAAGTTAATGTATTAATTATTTTGTATATTTGATGATACAATAACACAGAGAAATCAGTTTCTTTATACTTTATGAACATTGTTGATATAGTAGTCAGATCCTAGTGAAGAAAATAACAAATCTATGTGTGTATAGTATATATACATATATGTATACACACACAAATCCACACACACACACACACACACACACACACCTATGTGTGTCCATCTTCAAGAATAAACATTTTCATTTACCAATGAAATGCCTTGGAATGGGTAAGTCCTTGGGTTATAGAGATGTAGTAAAAATTACATACTCAAAATGAATTACATGCACATGTTCTGTGAAATAGTGATGTAGTATTGAAATTAGCCATTGCATGAAGTGCATTCATTATGTTCCTTTCCAAAGCAAAGGAGATAATCTTGACACTATATATTTTTATTTTGAAAAATCTCTAAAGTTCATTGCATTAAATGCTAAGCTTCTAAGAAATAACCAAGAATTTTTTCTTAAGGTTGGGTTTGGATCAGGGCTTTCAGAACAGAAGTGCAGACGTGTGTGGGGGTCTTAGGTGGAAAAGGAGGCTGGCTGAAGGAGACAGGCCATGTCCTGTTATAACTGTGGGAGTATTGCTTGAAATCATGTGTGCCACTGGTCTCTGCACAAACATTTGGAGAAGTCTAGTACTGTGGGCTGAAAGACAAAATTGCAGTTGGTTTAAAGGCTTTTCCAATCTTTGTTGAAAATTGGACTAGCATTTGTAATCTGGCTACATTCAGAGTGATCTTTTGATCATTAGCATGAAAAATGAAATCTTTGAAAAATGTGATGTTAAGTATGATTTGTATAATGTAAAACGTACAATGACAGCAAATAACACTTTAATTTTATACATAAGTTAGGTGGTTTACATGCTCAGCTAAACCTACCCATTTTATTGCAATATAAATGGATATGAAAGTTGAGATTACTGCTTTAGTTCTTTCAACTGCATTTTCCTATCTGCTTGAAAATGAATCTTTAAGGTTAACCAACTTCAAGGTTTATGCAAAGGCACCAGAACAGAGGGAACATGGTGATTCCCAAGAATTGAAGGAAGTCTAGAATACTGGAAGGACAAAAGTAAGGTCAAGAGATAATTACATTTCATGATGTTGGAGAAAAAGGTACAGGGCAGATATTCAAGGCTGTGATAAAGATTTTGGTCTTATTCTAAAAGCAATGGGAAATGATTGCAAGGCCTTTTTGCTGGAGACTTGACAAAATCAGATTTATTGTATTTACAGTATCATGTTAAGGACAAGCATGAGGACAGAGGATAGATTTTGAAGAGGGAAAATAGAAGTAGGGAGAACAGAGAGGATGGTGTTTTATTAGGTGGAAAGAGCATCAGAAGTATCTTAGAATAGTGGGATAGTGGTAGACACAAGGATTCAAAATACTCTAGGGGACAATTAACATTCATCTCAAGATACCTCTCATCCCACTCTGTACCCTCTCCTGTGTTTTCTCATCTACTTTTTCCCCCCAGCATTCAGGGGGTGCACCCAAGGCCTTGTGCATGCTAGGCAAATGCTCTACCCCTCAGCTGTATTCCCAACCCCTTGTTTTTTATTTTGAGTCAAGGTCTCACTAGGTTGCACAGGCTGCCTCTGGCCTTGTACCTTGTGCCTCAGCCTGCTGAGTCACTGGCCATGGTGCCTGGCTTCTCATCTACTCTTTTTTCTCTCATAGTGAAGACTCACAAGTCTTTTTCTCTAGTTTAGACTTCTCTCTGATTTCCACACTCAGACTTGTGATTTGGCTTTCACCTAGACAGGCCAAAGTCATTGTGCCTTACACTGTAGTTATTACTTTTCCCCAAATATACTAGTATATAAATGAATCCCATTTCCCCACACACTGTTCTCTGTCTTAGTAAATTACAGTTATTCATCCATTTTGTCAAGCCAAGTTATTCTTCAAGCTGAAAGCCCAAATAGTTCCTGTTAAATAAACATTCCTTCCAGAGATCTCTAGAACATATCCAATGACTTCTTTCTGCTGATCCTCCTCTGATGTAGTCCACATTTATCTCTCATTTTGACCATTATAGCTGGACCAGCCTAATAACTGTTCTCATACCTCCATTATTTCCCTCCACTCTATTTGCTACATTTTAGTAGCTAGTTTTTTTTCTAAAAGCTTTTCAATAGCATTGAATTCTTTGGACTGAGCCATTATTCAGCCAGTGTATTGATAAACTGGTGTTTATTAATTGAGTGGCTCAGGCAAGTACAGGTTCTGATTGGTTGGTGCAAATGTACTAACTTGTTAAATATTTTAAATGGCACCATTCTTTAAGACAAAATCCCTTCACATGATTTACTGGTCTGTACATGGGAGGGCTGCTTCCTAAATCCCCACACTCATATGACGCTGTCCTTGCCCTCAAAAACAATCACTACCAAATTCTTTTAACTCTTAGATTATGTAAACACCTCTCACCTCCAAGTTATCACAGTACTATATTCTGTGTTTGAAACATCTCCTTACATATGATCCTCAGATCTCCATTTATCTGGTTAATTTTTAATCATCTTTAGGCCTAAACATATATGGTACTTCCATGGCATTCTGGAGTATGCTCCATAACCTCCTTTGTTGCCCATACTTTAACATCATTACATCATCATTCAGATTTTCTTTTTCCATGAAATTGCATGAAAGCAAAGATTTGTGCTTAGTTATTAACCTGGGACATAGTGCAATAGTTGTCACATGGACAGAATAGAATAAATACTTTAATAAAAGGAAACAAATTTGAGATCAAAGGTAGAGTTTTGAATATGCTAATTTTGAGGGTATAAATACTACTTAGGTGCAGATACCAGAAGAAGACTTGACATAGAATTCTAGCAAAGTGATTGGTTGTTCCAATATAGATTTGGGAGGAAGCATCATATTGATAAATGTTATTTGAAGCTATGCCTAGTGTGCTTATTGATAGGGAATTTATCAGAGATGAGCAAAATCTAATTCCAAAAGAAAGTCATTCATCATTCATTGTCTTCCTTTATTTCTTCCTTTAATTTGATAATATTATCCTCTTCTCCTACCCAAAGATTATACTCAGATGTTTTTGTTTAAAGAAAAATTATAATTTAAATTCAGTCAAGAAAGTGAGGCTTCATACTGTGTTTTACAGTAGGCAAACAGTAATTTAATATGTAGATCCTGCCCTAATGGAGTTTACAATATGGCAAGGAAAATCAACATTTATCAAGTAGTTAAAAGTAATATAAGTGCTGGTCACCACGCCTGTAATCCCAGTGACTCAGGAGGTTAAGGCAGGAGGAGAATCTTTAATTTGAGGCCAGAGGCAGCCTGGATAACTTAGTGAGACTCTGTCTCAAAAAAGATAAATAAATAAAATGTGTCTGGGGGTTCAGTTCTGTGGTAGAGCATTTGCAAGGTCCTGGGTTCAACCCCTGAGCAAGGGGAAAAAAAGTGGTATGTTATGAAAGTGAAGTACAAAGATTCATGGAAATGCATTCAAGGAGGTCTACAAACAGAAAGAGGCTAAGGGATGAAACTCCTGAAAGCAGTAAGGCAATGGTGGGCATTCATGTATCCATTTTCACCAGTATTACCATTTATAAATCTTGTACTCATATATTTAATATCTTTTCCTAAGTTTATTTAAATTATATTGTCAATGTAGTATATGTGTAGTGTGAGACTTTTTTTCAAATATAAAAGAGAGTTTCTTATTCTAAACTTTCTTAAGGCAAAGAAAAATAGTTTTTGTTTTATTAAAAGTTCTAGACACATTTTTAGCAACAAAAGTCACCAATTGAAATCATATAAATTATAACGATAACATACTTTAAGTAATGTTAAACTCAAGTTGTTGTTTTTTGTTTTCATAGAAACTTCCTAGAAATGTTTTTATGGGGCTAAATGAAGGGCAGGTTATCAGAATGTGTGAGAGAAGCAGCTGTTAGTTGAAAAGTAAAACCATATGCACTAAGCATTCCAAAGTGTAGTAATCGATAACAACTGCTTCAAAGTTTCCCACAACAAATATCTAAGTGACTTTGAAAACTTCATAGACTAGATATCTTCTTGACATCTTTTATAAACATATGCTTTAAGTGGGTTTTTCAATGAGAAGTTATATATTTAGAAGCTAAAACCAAAAAATACAAAGCAAATTTTGTAGAAGGTAAATTATTTGGTGACAAAAATAGAAGCATAAGAGAGTCATCTGCCTTCAAGCCACATATTTGAAATAAAAAGTTACTTGAGTATTTCTATTTACCTTTTATGTTTTACTGAAGATGTTGTTGTTGTTGTTATGTGCCATTGAGTCACAACCCTTTGTACAACAGAATGAAACACTCAACAATTTTGTGCCAGACACATGATCTTTTTTATGTTTAAGGCCATTGTTGCAGTCACTGTGTCAATCCATCTAGTTGAGGGTCTTCCTTTTCTTTGTTGACCTTTACTGAAGATAGGAGTAAATAAAGAAAAATTAAGTCTTTGGAGTCTCATTGGAAATTCTGGGATTAGTGCTCAAGAACCAGAGCTTTTTGTCATGATCATTAGTGCTAGATGATAGAAGCCAGGACAGCCACCAGGAGCTAATTCTGACATACAGAACTAGCATTGTTTAGAATTCCATATTTCCATCTCAAAAGGAACAAAGACATTTCTTTTTTCATTACTTTATAAAGAAATAATATAAGTAGATATATGTGTGTGAAGTATGTATACTACCAGGAGCATTCTAGATTGTATATGATTGAATGTTTAATAAAATTGGATGGGAAAATATATTTAAACCACTGTAAAAGAAAAAAGAAACTCTATAATGAAACTAGGAAGTAGTATTTTTCACTGCAATCAAGGTGTTTATTAATTAAATACAATGCTTTGGCAGTATGAAACATTAATTTATTTCACTCCTATGTATTCAGCAGATAGTACATGACAGGTATCCTTAGCAAATGAATATTTGGCAAGCACAGTTGTTAGAAATCAGGTTTTATCCTGATGTGGAAAAAGAACTCTATACCAATAAGAGTTATCAGAAGTTTTTTTTCTTAAGAAAATAATGAAGGCATCTGGGAAAAATGAAACTTTTACTACTTTGATCCAAATAGAGGTATTGATGATGTTCACAAATTGTATTCAGTACTTCTAAAACTCTTAAATTGATATTTTAACTTTAATTGTAGCACTGTGTATGAATTTTATGCATACTAATTTGTTAAAA
The DNA here is from genome assembly GCA_007922755.1 of Pedetes capensis. Taxonomy (NCBI): domain Eukaryota; kingdom Metazoa; phylum Chordata; class Mammalia; order Rodentia; family Pedetidae; genus Pedetes; species Pedetes capensis. The sequence goes on from VMDO01006783.1 coordinate 24,472, forward strand.
TTAATTCAGTGCCAGATGTAAATCTGTTAGGCTATTATCTGGTATTATTTCCAGACCCAATTTAATTTCCTAGGCCATTGATAGCTGTCCATGTGGTTGGAATATCAGTTGAAATGCAAACATGGACTCTCATTTTTCACCTTTTCCCATTTTTAGAGATTATTCCATTAAATGTTTTATAGTTTTTTAATCTGCTCTTACAATCATTAATCATAATCTCCAGAGACTACATGTTGTTTCTATATTTAATGGACTCAATCTTGGGATATTTAAAATTGAGTTAAATATGATAGAAGAAAAACTGGTTGTGTTTCAGATAGAGATGTTTTAAAGGAAGGACTCTGGAGATTAAATTTATGTCTACACAAATATTCTTTTTGAATTTAATAGTAAACTGTAGTTCAAGATATTCTCACTAAGGAAGTTCTACACCTTTTTCTTGAATAGCCTGCAAGATAAGTAAAAATGGGATTGTTGCTTTACAACTGTTGCTATGGTGGGCTAAACAACCTATTGTTTCAAAATGTTTTATTTGAAGTCCATTCTTGTTGGTGAGAATCAACCATTAAATATTCTTATTAAAGATAACAACAGGGAACCTAATGTTAAAAATTCTTGTTATTTCCTCTTATTATAGTGTTACTGAATATACAATTAGAGTTTCTTTCAATTTCCAACCTTTTTAAAAATGCCTTCTTTATATAAGTCTCTTTGATCTACTTTAAAGCCAAAAACCCTCTTAAAAGGCATATACCATTACTGTATAAAAGTATATAACATCAATATCCATCATGAATTTTATTATTACTGCTGAAATCCTAAATTATATACAAGTTAATGTCATCCATTTTTAAGAACTATTCACTTTAAACCATAAAACCATTTTAGGAAAATCATTTTCATAATATCAAATTATAATTTATTATATTAAGTAAATTGTATTAATCAATATTTACTAAGTTAATAAAACATTAACAGAATTATTAGCTAATGTTGAGAAAAATACATAAATTTTGTACTCTGTAAACACAAGTGTTGAATGTTGTTTGTTGTTATGGTTAGGTGCTGTTGAGTCAGGTTTGATACATAGAGACCCTCATAGGGTTTTCAATGGCTGATTGCTCCAGAATTGCTTGGGAAGTGGATTGCCTTGGCTTTCTCCTGTTTTTGTGGTCCTGGGGATAGAACCTGAGTCCTCAGAGAGTGCAGGGCAGCACTCTACCAACTGAGCTAAACCCCAGCCCTAAGTGTTGATAGAAAATCCTTATTATATTACATAAATACACATTTATGTAACAAAATAGTTTGACAACAGTATAAAGATTCCCATTTTATTAAGATATAAAGGAAGCTACTTGTTTTTTCAAACAGTAATATGTTTGAACAGATCTTGACTCTGTTGAGATAAAATTATAGTTACTATTTTGGTTTAGATTTTTATATAATGACAAGAACAGATTTTATATGGAAGTTAAACAGTAGGGTCTTGCTTACTTTTATGGTAAATCATTTGGTATCTAAAAAATTCTAACATACCATCTATCTGTGTGTGGGGGGGAGGGTGTGTTTGTGTGTGCTTTCTCATTCTCACTTTTAGTCTTATTAACTCTCACCTGCATAGGAGTAGGAGTCATTGTTGATGACTGTTATCCTGAGATTCTTCCAAGAAGCTTGGTATCTTATAGATAATAAATAATTATTGAAAAACTAAATAAGGAAAATTTTAAGCAGAAAATTTAAAACTCAGAGTCCCTTTGGTTAAGAAAGATTCACTTTGGTCTTGGCAGATGATGTTGATGATGTGATAAAAAGGAAGAGAAACAGGAGGAAGAGGAAAAGTCCAAACCACACCACTGTGAAGTCATGACTGTTATTATCCCTACTTTGTAGATAATAAAATTGAGGCTTAGGTGAATTAGATGATTTTTCTAAGTCACAGAAGTAGTGAATAGCAGATTCAGAACTTTTCCTCAGCTGTCGTCACTGTAGGAGAAAAGCCAACCCAAACAAACTTAAGGGGGGGAAGGTGTATTGAGAGCTACCAGTTAGTACATCAGTCCATAATGGCAGGAGAGCAGGCATGGTGGCACCCATGGCAGGTCCTATGGTAGATGACCTCCCCATGTGATAGAACAGAAGGGGAGAGCAGGAAACAGATTAAGAGCTGGGCCAGGGGTCTAGAGTAAAAACCTCCAAAGGCTCACCTCCAGTGACATCACTTCTGCAAAGCTAAGACCTGCCTCCAGAGTTCCTTGATCTTCACAAACAGCTCTACTAGCTCAGGATTAAATGTTAATGTACATGTCCTTTGGGGTGCACTTTATATTCAAACCATGACACCTCATGTCTATGAGTTTCTTAAGACTAAGCTCTTGGTTATTCTTATATAGTAGGGAATAATGAAGTAGAGAAATTAAAATATATATATATCTGAAATGTATATGTTATATGAAAAGTATATGTATTTATTTTGAAAGAGGGACATATGAGTTTAAAATTTACTTCCAGTTATTATTTTTAGATTAAAAAGTTATATATTCTTATTATATGTGACTACGAAAAAAGGCCTTTGTGCAATTCTTAGTAACATAGTATTTAAATATAGCTATACAAAAATTCACAAATGGGTCTGCAAATAAGAAAACAGGATGTATTATATTTATTAAAAAGACAATAAGAACTTGACTTACAATAATTTTAAATGGAAAAAATAAGTCAACCAATATACACACATGAGGCCAACACAGAAAATAATTGGAAAATTAGAGTCTCCTTGAGTATATGACAGCTGGCATAGGTACAGCTATATCTGTACACACATATGTCACAGGCTCAATAGATGCTTTTAATGTTTTAGAATTGATAGATGAATAAAACCCAGAAATCATTCTACTTTTCATACTGGTCAAAGGCATTTTTCTCTAGATCATTAAAATATTTTCCACACTGATGTAGTCAAATAGAGAATTCAGAAAACTGAATGAAAATCTCAGGTCAAAATTTGAAGGTGTAGGTTTCCTTTCAAGAGGCGAAAAATGTTTTTTGTTGTTTTGTTTTTTGGTTTTTTGTTTATTTTTAAAAATTTCAGCCACTTTATTCCTGTGGATCAAGTTAACTGCATTCAGTTGGCCAATTGCCTTCTTGGTCACAAATAAGAGAAATGAGACATTGGTAATCATGATTTTGTTTTATTTTAGTTAGCCTACAGGTACAGTTTTCTCTCAAACTGTACAGTCATTTCAATGCTTATAAGCCTTTCACTTTACCAGGGAAAAAATATCTGTAAGCCATGATTGCTTTTTGATGTCTCTTTACCTGTCTCTTTATCCTTTTATTCAGTGTACTCATCCACATAAGTCTCTTCTAACCCTTGAAAGCAAAGCTCCATACTTACTTTTCAGGAAGATGCTTATTTAATGTGTGATTAACTCTCACCAGAACCTTCTTCAAAGCCCTTATTCCTAAATACACACTTGGTGCTAGTGGGCAGATCCTGATTGTGAACATTATCCATCCAGGAATGGATGTTTATCCATGGTCATGGATTCCATTCATGTGGCTTTCCCCTTTGGAAAACAGGCCATGATGGAACCTGGAGTGGCAGCCATTATTGGGAACAGGAATGATGGTGCCAAGGGTTGGGGGTAGGAAAGCATCAACTCTTTGCATAGCTGTTGTCTGCATGATGCCTTATCCTTCACTCTCAGGCTCTGGGCTGCCTTTTGTCAGGTGAGACAATGTCACATCTTGCGATAACAAGCATTGAGGAAGCAAGTGTTCCTAGTGAGCTGAGCTCTCTGAGCTCTTTCCTTCCATGTCATATGGACCCTCTCTTCATGTTCCAGGGTTCCTACTACTACTCTTCTCCTACTGCCTCTGCTCCACCACAGTCCTTAGAGCCACTTCTGTGCTCCTTGTCTCCAGTTAATTCTGGCCATACTTAATTTCCCAGAGACATTTGACTTTGTGACCCTACAAACCTTTGTGAATCTTACCTTCTCTTTTTGGCTTTCTCTGTCTTAGCAATACTCCTTCTAGGACTTTGACCTTCATGTTGTACTTCTTCCCAGACATATTTCTAGTTCATTTGCCTATTCCTACTGCTTAAATGTTCCTCTTCCCCAGGTTTCTCTTTCCAGGCATTTTCTCTTTACATTCCAAATGCTCTCACTAATTTCATCATTGTCCAAGACTTCAATTACAGCTTACCTATTCCTGACTTTTATATGGCTGTCCCAATGCTCTGTTGTTGTTGTTGTTGTTAGATGCCATCGAATCGGTGTCTGCCTCATAGCAACCCTACCTACAACAGGCGAAACACTATTGTCAGTGCTTCTCTGCTGTTCATAGGGTTTTCAATGGTGGATTGATTTTTGGGAGTGGGTGGGCGGGTCCTTCTCCCACCCAATGCTCTAGAACACATATAAATGATGTCTGTTGTTGTTGTTGCTAGGTGCCGTCAAGTCGGTATCCTACTCATGGTGACCCTCTGTATAACAGAGGAAACACTATTGTCAGTGCTTCTCTGCTGTTCATAGGGTTTTCAATGGCAGATTGATTTTTGGGAGGGGGTTGCCAGGTCCTTCTCCCAAGCCTACAGCTTCTGGTGTTCCCAGGTGGTCTCCCATCCAGGTACTAACCAGGCCCGACCCTGCTTAGCTTCCGAGATCTGACAGGATCGGATGCCACAGGGCTATGGCTGTAGGCAAATGATGTCTAGTAGATATAAATTTTTGAGCTTTTGTTTGCTGATTTCTACACTCTCCTACTATTCATACTATTTCAGAGTATAAATAACTTAGATCATAAACTAGATAAATATAAAACATAAGGATTGAGGATGTAGTTCAGTGGTAGAGTGGCTGCCTCAGTGCAAGGCTCTGAGTTTAATCCCCAGCACCACAAGAAGTCAAGTAAGTAATTTTAAAATTGATTTTTAAGTTCATATCTTATTAACCATTTTATAAATTTTCTATAGCACTGGTTCTTAATTTAGAATCCATAGATGGTCTAAAAATAGAAAAGTCATAGCTTATGTAGATCCTATAGAATTCTCTTATAATTGTATATAGTACAAAGGATTTCTGCCATTGCATCATTTTGATGAATAGAAGGTGCCATGCAAGCAGCGTTAACAAATGTGTTTTGAGAGAAGAACTGTTCAAAATCATAATTTGGACATACAGATGTTGAGATCATACATGGAAGTTATCTGTGTAGAATAGATAACATTCTGAAAAGTATATTCTTAAGAATTTAGGCAGATAACAAACACATCTCTATAGCAAACATATATACCATATTGTGTATATTATTTCATATGTATATACACTTACATTAGGTTACATAAATTTATAATAATCCCATGAAGTAATACATCAGATATTGTCCTTAGTTTACTGATTATTAAAGAAAAATACAACTTGGAAAAGTTAAATCACTTTTCCAAATTCATACGATTTGTAAGTATGAGAGATAGTAACAGTGTCATGCCTGGGTATGATCCTGTACCCATTTCTCCTCAAACATGTTGTTTTTATGCGGAAAAAGTAGTTGACTTTTTAAATGAATATATAATTAATACAGTGCAAATGAAAAAATGTGCATAACTTCTTATAATTTACATATTTCTCTTTCACTAATTAAATTTATTTTAACTGCTACAAAAACACATAAATTGTACATATTAATGGTATACTATGTGATGTTTAGTCTGGGATTTAGCTCAGTTGGTAGGGCACTGCGCTGCAGTCTCTGAGGTCCCAAGTTCAATTCTCAGCACCGCAAAAATGGGAGAAGGACCTGGCAATCCATTCCCAAGGCAATCCTGAAACAGTCAGCCATTGAAAACCCTATGAGAGTCGCTATGAGTCAGATACCGACTCGACGGCACCAAATAACAACAACAACAATGTGATGTTTTGGTGCAAATATACATTGTGTAATCAGGTTAAACATACCTATCTCCTCAAACATTTATCACTTCCTTGTTGCAAATCATTAAAAATATCTCCAGCTTCTTGGGATACACAGTACACAATCACTATCATTCTATAGTCCCCTTACTGTGCAATAAATAGTATACCAGAACTTCTTACTCCTAACTGTAACTTAATACAGTTAGCCTCTGGTAACCACCATTTTACTTAATTTCAATGTGATTGTTTTCTATTCCACATATGAGTGAGATCATGTGGTACTTGCCATTGTGTACCTGGTGTATATCATTTAACATGATCTCCAATTCCACCTGTGTTACCTCAAGTAACAATGTTTCATTGTTTAAAGTTCTTTTAAAGAATCTTGAAATCTCTCTTGAAAAGCCCACAGTCAGCCCTTGAGTGTTACTTCTGTCATTTTCTTAAGCATTCTCTCTCTCTCTTTCTCACTCACTCTCTGTCTCTCTCTCCACCCATACTAAATTTATATTTAAAACATTTTCTTAATAAATCCCAACTTTGCGTCAATAAAAATAAGCTTTCATATTGATGTGGAAGAAATTGGCAACTAATTGTATACCCTCAGTATTTCCAATGATTTTAACTGATGAAATCACAGCAAGAAGCCAAGTTTTAAGGCTCTGAAGTATGTCACCCTTTTTAGCACTGCTAAGTTTGCTACAAAGGTACCAAATAATACATGGTTCAACTATGGTTACATGGCTAGAAATTGATATTACCAAGCAGTTAGTGGATATGATTTCACTTTTGCCTTTTTTTTTTCTGATAATAACTGAGAGTTTAAGAAGTTAATCAATAATTTGTATGTTCAGTTAAAATCATTGTTTTATAGAGGACAACTAAAGTATAAATAAGGCATTCAGAATAGCACCTTAGTTAAACAACATTTTAAGACCCTGATCCAGAGTCACGTAAAATGCCCTGCCTTGTTTTAAGCTCGTTTTTATAAGGCCTTTGTCAAGACTGCAGAAACATAGCTTTATCTATTAAATAATGAATGTGCTTGTCTTTCCCTTAAACATAATAAATCCATAACAGATCTGAGACATGTAAAACTATTTGAAGGAGAAATTTAATTTCGAATGAAAACTAATTTTATGTCTATGTAATTTATGTCTCTGTATTCATTCAGTTTACACAAAATAGGACTTAACCAAGCATTTCTAGGTTGTGAAGCTAATAGCTTTACTCATAAATCTCAAAGACATTTAGTACAGATGATCTGTGCCACTTTTTAAATCCCTGGAATAGTTAAATTTGATATCAAATAATCTTGGACTCTGGAACAATTCTTTTTCCTTGAACACATTGGTCTGTCATATCTCTGCTCTATAATCATTAGTTGGTTATCATAATTTTAATATGTTTCATACCCAGTGACATGAGATAAGCATAAGAGCCATTTTTTATTCTGATAAAAGATAATGTTTAGGAGCAAAAAAGCTTTTACTTTGTAATCATAAAAACCAGTAGTTTTCTGCATATGTTACACAGCACCATCTAATCATAACAAATTAATCTCACTCTGTTTTTGGATTCCAACATTTACCATAAAAGTGCTTTATAGCATCTATATAATTTTTTCTTCTTTTTGTCCCTTCTTTGTAGTTGTTTGAAATTACAGTGCCTCTCTCTCAAGGCCCCAAACCAGTAACAATCAGTTTTGCCAATCATACTTCCTGCCGATGCATGTCTAAACTGGATGTTTACAGACAAGTTCATTCAATTATTAGACGTTCCCTGCCAGCAACATCACCACAGTGAGTATGAATTAAATCTATTTTTATGCATCCTCTACTAATAAAATTATTTTCAAGGAAACACAAGTTTATTAAAAGGAGTTTTGTGAAATTTGCTATACTTTGCATCAAATACAAAACACAGACGTAATTTTTATTGCATACTATGAAAATAAAACTAAATGGAAACAAGGAAGCCCATTTTATAGACTGGATAGTTCATAACATAAAAAAGTAGTTCTGTGGAATAACACATCTCATCACTGTTCAGACTATTAGTAAGTTAGACTAGTTGCCTGAACATTCATGAAATCAGGAGTGCTGACTCATCTATGGTGTTGCAGTTTAAAACATTTAAACCTTGAAAAAATTTAAGCCTAATAAAGTGACTGTAAATAAATAATTTGATATCTATTAGCACTCATCTGCCTTTCTAATATGTATAATTTCTCATATATAATTATATTACCATACAATTGAAATACATATCCCTATTTCTTGTTTCAGCAAAGACTGACTATTGAAATAGTGCTTAATTACTTGAAAGAATTTTCTCCTATTATTTTAAATTAACATTCAAATTATCATTTGTTATTCAAGTTGCCTTCCCATCTTGTTTTGTTTTGTTTTGTTTTGTTTTCTTTTAATTTGGCAAATAGCAGCATTTGACCAAAGAGAAGGAGCTGGATAGAGCATCAGATCTTGACCCTGTGAACTGTTGTTGTTGTCAGGTGCTATTGAGTCCTGTCCAACTCATAGCAACCCTCAGAGGGTTTTCAGTGGCTGATTGTCTCGGGATTGCCTAAGGAGTGGATTGCCATCTCCTTCTCCTGTTTTTGCAGTGCTAGGACTCGAAATTGGGACCTCAGAGACTGCAGAGCAGCACTCTACCAACTGAGCTAATCCCTGAATAACTTAGTTACAATAAATATGAATTGCCGTTTGGGATGTAGGAACATTCTACCCCCAAGTAGAGATGCAGCTCTTTTTTTTCTAATGCATATTCCATATACATATTAATAAGACATATAATTCCAGCCTTTATATTAAAACTATAAGTAAATTGGCAGACAGAAATATATATTACAAAAAATTAAGAAAACTTTGCACATTATGAGAGTCAGCAATAAATACAATAGGCTAACAGTGGCTTTTCCCACTGAATCTCTTTGTACTGCTCTACTTAGTGTGGTAGATAACAAGCCCTATCCTGGGACAGTTTAGGGAAAACTCAAGGATAACCTAACTTTATTGACTGAGATCTGTCCTCCTTGGCATGAAGAAGAAAAGATCTCAGACATCTGTGAATGAATTCATGCTGATAACAAGAAGGAACAGCTACCACCTGAACTAAAGAGGGTGTCATATGTGCCATTTCATTCACATAGTCCTAAGAGTTCTATTTATTTTCTTGGCCCTGTTTCCCTTGGCAACTGATCCATTCTGAGAGCTTTAGCCATTATCTCTGTGCTCATGATTTCCAAAGTTACATCTGAAGATCCAACCATATTCTTGACTTCTACCGTCTTATCTAAACTTATCCTATATTGCCATGTAATTACACTAGATATAAATACAAAGCCAAAGGTTTACTGTTTTTTATCTATTATACATTGCTGTGTTCTCTCATATGCTTTGATGCCTTGAAATCACACAGTCGTCATTAATTATTTCCTCTTTTATCCCACCCAAACATGCTTATTTTGCGGGAGGGAGAGATATCTGTTCCAACTTATATTTCATCACTTCCCTCCTTCATCTACTTTATTCTGTGGGTAATGCAGCAGGGTCCACCCAGTTTTCTAGTATCAAGTCTTTCTCCTGCTCCTTTATAATATCATATGTAAGCTTTTAAAAACATCATTTATTCAGCTGACCAGAAGCAGTAGCTGTCAACTGCTCAAAGAATTGAGGGCAGATTTCTTGCCATCTTTTTTTGCTAGCAGCCTTTCTTTCTCATTTTGTCTCCATTATTCACCAAGTCCGTGTTTCACAGTCTGACTCCCTAAACACCGAATTCATTTCCTCCTCTGTATCTTGTTTGTATTCTGACCCTGGATTGAAATAAGTTCCCTTTCTTTTCTGCTTTCCCAAAGCCCTATCTATTTCTCAGAGTTCAGGTAAAGGTCTTTCCTCTGCATTTGTCTCATCAAAATACCACAGCCACCTTTGCTTCTTGAATACTCATAGCAATTATTGGATTTACTCAATCCCTGCATGGCTTTATCGGGGTCTGTAAATGTTGCATATGAAATTGGATTTTGGGAGTGTTTCAGGTAGGCTTATATATTATATACCTTATATAATGTCCAGCTTATAACATATGAAAATAATTGAACCATTGTACCATTCTTGGTTCTCTACATTCATTGTCTAACCCTCACAAAAATCATCTGTGAAGTTGATACTATTGGTCTTATTCTACAGGTGAAGCAGGTAACACACTGCAAAGTTAGGGGCTAGTTTCCTATACTGATCAATTAATGCTTACTAAGTGAAAAGAATGTAGTTATCTGCATATATTTCAAGTATTTGGGATGTTTTACTCCTGTTTTCATCATTATCTATTCTTATAACTACTAAAGTGTTTGAGGTCGAGAAAAGACAGAAGGTTGTAGCGAAAAGAGCCTGAGCCTTAGAGTAAGCCAGATAAGGAATCTGAATTTATACCTGCCACCTATTGACTTTTTATAATTATGCATTTCATGTTTCTGAAACTCAGTTTGCTTGTATAGAAACTGCAAAGATATAAAGAACACTGAATGAAATATCACATGCTTATGAAGTTCTCAGCAGTGTCTGGCATCCAAACGATAGTCATTAACAAGTGGATTTATTGCTAGATCCATATCTGAATTATCTCCATGTTCTTGTGCTTTTTAGTGTGTATGTTTTACTATTGGCTACAATAAGAAATGCATGTATTATCTAAATGAGTATATGTGAATATATGTGTATATATGTATGCATATATATGTATATATATGTATAATATTCATATATATGTGTATATATGTATGTATATATCACATATATAGGGTCACTAGGAGTCAGACCCAACTCAGTGGTCCCTAACAACAACAAACAAAATGTATATATGTTATACATTATACACACATAGTATGTTATATAACATATATAATTTAAAAATAACTATATAACTACATTTAGTCATATATAAGTATAAAATAAAATGCAGTATCATTTAAAAATATTTTCCCTTATTATATTGCTGTTTAACCTTTCTCATTATCATCTCTTAAAGGGGACTCCTTTTATAAACATTTTTTCCTTATCATTTCCACCATGAAATTTTAATACCACAGATATCCTATTTGAAGAACTTAACTTTTAACTTTGCTTGGTAGGAGAAAACAACATTAACTTTACCTGGTCATTACTTAAATAGTGTCATCTTTCTTTTTCTCTACATTTAACATGATGGTATGAATAACTTTTGCAGAATTTAATGATAAAATATAAACTATTTTCATTTAATTTCCAAAGCTCAAGTTATTCAAAAGCACCAGGGGCAAAGCATAAGCAATTTCCACAAGCAACCAAAGGCACCAGTGGCACATGTAGGCATCTCCCACTATATCGATTTTGAGATCACACAGTCACTCAAGACAAAGTCCTCCAACCACAACCATCTATTCACAATAATTTTTCAGCTTTTATTTTCCATACATTATGGGTATCTTCCAACACCAATGATACTCAAGTAATAGCCAATAAAACCAAAGATAAGTTAAGCACCAAGGAATAAGATTTTCTTGAGTCTTGGAAGGCTGAAATCAATTGTAATATCAAGATTTCTATCTTTCCCCATGCCCAGTTTTTACTCCCTTAGTGATGATATTACTCCCAATATGAGTGCATGCTTTATTACATGTAATACACTCAAAACTTTTTATTCTGTTCATCTTTTTCAAAATGTTGGTCTTTATCTGATTTACAATATGACCCACAATTTAATAATAAAAAAGAAACCCTAATGGTAATATATGCATGATGAATATGTAATAGCTGTGTTATAAAATCCTAACCTTGGTTAAGAGTAAAGAGGAACTTAAGCACGGAATCATGATGCTCGCCTGTAATCAACACTACACAGGAGGTGGGGGTAGGAGGATCACAAGGTCAAGGCTAGAGGCAGACTGTGCAATTTAGTGAGACCTTGTCCCGAAATAAAAAAATAAAAAAGGGGTAGGGGAATGCAGCTCAGTCATGGAGCTTTTGCCTAGCATGTGTAAGATACTAGGTTCAATCTTCCATCATGTACTAAAAGAAAAAAAGAAGTAAAAACAGTTAAGAGGAACTACCACCACATTGACTGAAATTGAAAAGATTTACAAATAAGTGTTGGAGAAGGTATGGTATATAGAGAACATTCATGTAGTTACTGATGGGAATATAACATTGGTTAGCAAAACAGTTTGACAAATGCTTATGAACTTGATACGTATATTTACAGTATGATCTATAAACACTTCTAAGTATTACCAAAATAATTAAAACACTCCTCAACACAATCTTCTCCATATTATCTTATACGCAAGTCTTTTTTATTAGTCAATAACTGGAAATAACTAGAATGCCCATCAAAGATGAATGGATAAACAAATTGTGGTATATCCATGTAGTAAAACATTGTTGAACAATAGTAAAAGAAGGAATTGTTGATACACACAGCTTTAATGGAACTCAAAAACATTAAGTGAAATAAGGTAGACTAAAGAGTATATGTTGTTTAAATAAATTTTAATGAAACTCTAGATAAGACAAAAATATAATCTACATTGAGAGAAAGCAGTTCAGTAGGTAATTAAGGATGTGGATAGTGAGGACTGACTAGAGGGGCCAAGGGAATGTTTGGAGGGGATGGAAATGTTCTTCATTTTGATTGTGGTGGTGGTTATATAGGTACATAAATTTATGAGATGACAATTAACTTAAAATTAGGGCATTGTGTTCTGTGCACATTAGTTCCCAATAAAATTGATTTAGAAAAAAGAGATCTGGGAGCTGTGGCACAGTTCTGTAATCTCAGTGATGTAGGAATCTAAGACAGGAGGATCACAAGTTCAAGGCCAGAGGCAGCCTGAGAAATTTAGCAAGATCCTATCTCAAAATAAAAAGAAAAAAGTGCTGGGGGAACAGCTTAGTGGTGTGCCTAACAGGTGTGAGGCCCTGAGTTCAACTGCAGGTACTGAAAAGAAAAAAAAAAAAAAAAGCCAAGAAGAAAAGGCCCTGTTTATTATCTATAATTTTTAGATTAGTTTAGGTTTAAAATTGTGGATTTTGTAAAATCTTTATGTCAGAAAGGTCTATGACTTTAAATCAAATCTTTAAGACTGCTATTTTTCCTGGAAGAAGGGGAGGGTTTTCCAGAACCTCTTTATATAAAGTTGGAAATTTTCTTCACATGTGATGTGTCAGACTTCCACGTCTGCTCTGTCCTTCATTCTTACCAATCATTGTCACAAGGAAGGGGAGACATGCTTTTTCAAATTCATGGTATCTTATTTACATTTCTCTGAAATTAAGTAAGTAGCAGACCATTTGCTTTACATTGTTTATGCAGTAAAATTCAGTAATTAAGGAGATCGTTCAAAAAATGAATCATTTATAAAATATTCGTTGTCACTAAAATGGAAAAGTAAGGTTTCTGGATCCTATGAGAGAACAAAGACGTGTTTGCTTGCTTCTAAACTGAGAGCACTCCTGAGAAGGGATGGCATGTATTCAATGTATATTTTTAGTATTGTTTTATTTTGCTGAGCATTACTAAGCATCAAACATCTGCCACACATTGCCTCATGCTCATATGAGTCCTGCTGGTGGCTTCACTCATGATATGCACCACAGAGCAGGTTTTATGAGGGTTCTAGTAGCAACTTCTTGCTTTGAAAATTCATTCTCAAGCCGGGCGCGGTGGCGCACACCTGTAATCCCAGCGGCTCAGGAGGTGGAGGCAGGAGGATTGCAAGTTCGAGACTAGAGGCAGTCTGTGTAACTTAGTGAGATTCTGTCTTAAAAAAAAGTAAAAAAATGAGCTGAGGGTGCAGCTCAGTGGTCCAGCACTTGCAGAGCATGCAAGCGCGAGACCCTGGGTTCAACCCCCAGTACTGCAAAAAAAAGAAGGAAAAAAAAAAAAGAAAGTTCATTCTCAGATTACTAGCTCTTCAGGTTTTAGTAAATTCTGTAAACCTTCTTATAAATGATTTTCTTTGTAAAACTATGTATAATAAAAATATTATATATAACATAGTCCAGTATATGACTTAATTCTCATCATCAAGATATTTAGTCACATTATACTATAATAGCTGGGCACTGTGGCTCATGCCTATAACCCCAGGTACTCAGGAGGCAGAGGCAGGAGGATCACAAGTTTGAGGTCTGAGGCAGCTGCACAAATTAGTGAGATCCTGACTCAAATAAATAATAAAAAATGGGCTGGGAGTGCACCTCAGAGGCAGAACACTTGAAAAGTATGTGCAAGGCCCTGGGTTCAACCCTGAAGTGCCACTCAAAGATGGATATATATCTATATCTATATCTATATCTATCTATCTATCTATCTATCTATCTATCTATCTATCTATCTATATATAGTTGTGGTTGTTGTTACGTGTCGTCGAGTCGGTATCCAACTCATAGCGACCCTCATAGGGTTTTCAATGGCTGACTGTTTCGGGATTGCCTTGGGAGTGGATTGCAAGGCCCTTCTCCCATTTTTGTGGTGCTGGGAATGGAACTCGGGACCTTAGAGACTGCAGCGCAGCACTCTACCAACTGAGCTAAATCCCAGCCCACATATATATACCATGCTATACTATACTATACTATACTATACTATACTATACTATATACATATACTATATACTATATAGATATACATATACTATAATGAATATTGGGAGAAGGACCTGGCAACCCATTCCCAAAAATCAATCCACTATTGAAAACTCTATGAATAGCAAAGAAGCAGTAACAATAGTGTTTCCCCTGTTGTATGTAGGGTTGCTATGAGTTGGATACCAACTCCACAGCCCCTAACAACAATAACAACATAATGAATATTAATTTTTTATTGTATAACAAATAATATATTAATAACATTTCATAGGGACATTATGATGTTTATAATTGGTTATCAGTGCTAAACGTGGACATAGTGCCTGATATACAATAAGCATTCAGTAAGTGATGGCTGCTCTTGTTACTAACATTTTGCAGATGAAAAAATTGAGTCTTTAGTTAACATGTGTAATGATAACCAACTAAAAAATAATTGCCAGGAAAACAACTCAAGACATTCTATCTCTGAATCCCAAGCTCTTCCCTCAATATCTTACAGCATTTTTGGAATTTACAGCAAAACTTTCAAACCTCAAAATCAACATCACCCAAAATGTATCATAAATTCAAAAGGTAATAGCTGGGCGTGGTGGCGCACGTCTGTAATCCCAGCGGCTTGGGAGGCGGAGACAGGAGGATCGCAAGTTCGAGACTAGAGGAAGTCTAGGTAACTTAGTGAGACCCTGTCTCAGGAAGTAAGGAAAAAAAATAAAAGGGCTGGGGGTGCAGCTCAGTGGTCCAGCACTTGCAAAGCATGCAGGCGTGAGGCCCTGGGATCAACGCCCAGTACCACAAAAAAAAAAAAAAAAAAAAAAAAAATTCAAAAGATAATAGTGATTATCTCTAACAGAGCAGCAGTCATATATCAATATTCATATGGATGTCCTCAAACATTGTTTTTTCTTTCTAATTATTTTGTCCCATATCTTTCTTTGAATTGAACTGTGTATACTTCTATGGCCACTTCTACAGAGACTTCCTGTGGTGGGAAACTTTTGTGATTAAATTCTAATACCTTAGATTTTTCTACTTCATAGAAGTAGTGTTGATTTATTAATTCATCAAATATTTATGTCAAATCTTTTATCTGTATAACACCGTACCAGAAACTGTGGGGTTTTGAAAGACAAGTAATGGAATTCTTTTACTTAAGGAACTCATAAGCCAGAGTACATACAAACACAGATGTTTTGAATATAATAAGTGTATAAAACGTTATTCTGTGTTTCTTTTAGCCATTCAACAATGTTACCAGAATGAGCCTGTTACCACAACTCCCAGCCAGAAAAGCTTGGCTCTGGGTGCAGTTGCCTGCCTGCATTAAGAGAAAACAATATAAAATGGAAAAACAGGTTTATTTATGGTTTTGGCCCAAACTGGGCAGAGAGTCATTCTTAGTCTCTTTGCCCCTTCCCCATAGCAGTGTTACAATTTATAGAAGGGACGAGACAAAAGCCAGAAAATACACATGTGTGGATTCTGCTGTGAGCCCCAGTGAGTTGAGCTGGGATGTAGGACCCTCAGGGATTAGGGTGCTGTCTCCATTCTGAGCATGTTTCCTTTAGGGAGCTGGAACTGGAAAAGATTTTTTCAAAAGATCTTAAATTCAAGGAAGCTCCATAACAAGTATACTAGGGACTCATAGGGGTTATGCTACAGAGATGGAAAGATAGAAAGCATTGCTACTCTAGAAGAAATCCCATAGTCAAGTAAGCCATGTGAACTGAAATGAGTGTGGAAGGGACAGTGTACTGTATGCAGGACCATAGCAGAGTGAGGTTGTATGCGCATGAGTCCGGAGAAGTCAGCAGGATCACATAGGCCATGCTAAGGATGTGTCTTCTCTTAAAGCCTTCTGAGAACCACTAAAAAATACATGTAGGGGAGTGACATCTGCACTTTTGCATTTTAGAAAGAATGATCTGGGTTTGATGGAACAAAACAGGAAGTAGAAATGTTGATGAGAAAGCTTTTGAAATAATCCAAGAGAGTAGTTAGGGCAAGACCAAGGTGGTAGAATTGAGGTCGGAAAGAAAAGAAATGGAAAAGACATTTGAAATCTAAGAAAGCATGTGACTTGGGAACTGTCTGTGCAGGCTCATAAAGAGGTAGAATTTGAGGATGAAACTGTATGGATGATTTTTAAGAAGACAGGGAATACTGCTCAAAGGAAGAACAAATTTGAAAAGATTGAGTTTTTACATGCACAGTTTGAGTATTTGTAATATCTGTAAGAAATCAGAATGCTAGAAGGGAATATAGGAATTAAGAAGAGTAAGCAACAGCATATGCAACCCTGGGAAAATCAGTATTTAAGGAAGTAGTAGGGAAACAGTAACCTGTGCAAGAGACCGAGAAAGAGTAGTTAGAAAACAAACTGGGGAAGAAGATATTATAAAGGCCAATTGAGACAAAGAAAGGGGATGCTCAAGGGAGAAGGAAGTGGCTAGAGGGGTAAAATATTAGGATAGGTCAAGAAGGACTAGGATTGACTGCATGGCTGAAGGACATGAAACTGGGACCATATGTGTATTTGTTAATAACTGACCATGTACAGAGAAGGAGAATATATTTGAGAAGGAAAGAGAAACCAAGAGAATGAAAAGGAGAAATTCCCACTTACACGTGAAAAACTGAATCAGAGAGAGGAAGTGAATTTCCCCAACATCACACAGCTATGAAACTGGCAAAGCAGATATTCAGACTAAATTTGTTTAGATATAATCCTCTTCTTTGGTGTGTATTACCACATTTTTAAGTTCATTTTCAAAAAGTCAAACATATAAGAAAGGGCAAAAAGAAGGAAGAGGAGGAGAAGGAAAAAATGATGTATTCTGCTACCTTAATTTGAAATTTAACAAATATTTTGTCAAGGGCCAGGTGCAAAGTAGCACATGCCTATAATCCCAGTGACTCGGGAGGCAGGGGCAGGAGGATCGCAAGTTTAAGATCAGAGGCACTCTGAGTTATTTAGTGAGGCCCTCTCTCAAAAAGTAAGAAAGTGGGCTGGGTGTGCAGCTCAGTTGGACAGCATTTGCAAAGCATGCAAGTGTGAGGCTGTGGGATCAATCCCTAGTACTGAAAAAAAAAAAAAGTCATAATTACCTAAGATACAACCCAGAGTCCTAATCCTTGTTTTTCATCCCCAGTCCTCATTTTTCATCCCCCATTCCCAGAGGTAACCACTACTCTGATGTTATATTATGTGGATTCATTCTTCCTTATCTGCATTCAGGGAATGTGTATGTATTAGCTTGCCATAAGAGATTATATAGTATGGATTTGAGTGTTTAGAATTTTATGTTAAAATGCTGACATTGCTTTTTTCTTTTGACATTTTGTTTTAGAAATGTAATCATATTGCAATCTGTAGATCTAGTTTGTTCAATTAATAGCTATTAACATTCCATTGAATAAATAATTTTTATGGCTTTTGCTATGATAATATACTCTAGGGAAGTCAGTATGCTACTGAGTGAAGTCAAAGGAGAGCAAGGGGGAGAGAGAGACAGAGAGAGACAGACAGAGAGAGAGAAAGACAGAGAGAGGGAGAAAGAGACAGAGAGAGAAAGAGAGAGAGAGGAAGATACAGAGAGAGAGAGAACGTGCATCAGCAGGTGGGAGGGGCAGGAGAGCAAGTGGAGGGGCACAAGCAATCACATAGACAGGTGCCATGAAGCTAATAGTGGTAAATTTAATAGTTGGTCAGTTGGTTAGCATGTACAACATCCATAAAGGTGTATGAAAATAACACATTCTGAGGATAATTAATAAACCAGAATAACTTAATTGAATTTTAATCTGTAAAACCAAAAAGATATTTAATGAAAAACACTAAGGCAATGCTTCTGAAACTTTCAGCATCAGCCTAGAGGATTTAACTTTTTTTGAAGATACTGAGTGGCTTAGGAAGTTTTGTGGGCAGAAAAATGACCTCATAAGGATCAGCATAGCCAAAGCATCTTGAATTGTTTTTAATGTGTCATAGGAATCAAAGATATGTATTATTACAACTTGATAAAGAGATAATGTCAGTCTTTATGGGCAAGTCAAATTGGTAAGAAAGAACAAAAGAAGGCGTGATGAAAGATGATAAAAATAGATAAATATAGCACAAAGGCTAATTTTTATTATTATTGTTTTCATTTTTTATAAAAACGGTTGGCACTATTTACTAAAATATTACATAAAATGTGTTTGCTTATAATAAATTACACTTACTGCGGCTTAAAGAAAATTTTACTCTTGTGAGGACTCATTCATTTTCCAAGGAGGAGGGTGGATTTATGTCCCATGCAACCTTTGATTTAGAACTTCAGTGTTCAATGTCTTTGGATCATTAATCTGTAACAGATCCTTAGTCCAAATGCTTAGAAGCTTGAATATTCATGAGGTTTAGTTTTTCCCATTTTAGTTTCCCATTCTTTTCCTTTTAATTTTAATATCATACATTATTGCTTTTTCTTAAAATAGAGATAAATAGACTAGCATGATAAAATTAATTTACTAACCCAAACTGGGTGCCGTGGTGCATGCCTGTAATCCCAGCAGCTCGGGAGGCAAAGGCAGGAGGATCACAAGTTCTAGACTAGAGGCAGTCTGAGTAATTTAGTGAGACCCTGTCTCAAAAAGAGTAAAAACAA
Organism: Pedetes capensis; assembly: GCA_007922755.1. Classification (NCBI taxonomy): domain Eukaryota; kingdom Metazoa; phylum Chordata; class Mammalia; order Rodentia; family Pedetidae; genus Pedetes; species Pedetes capensis. The sequence goes on from VMDO01006783.1 coordinate 43,681, forward strand.
ATGAGCGGGGGTGCAGCTCAGTGGTCCAGCACTTCCAAAGCATGCAAGCATGAGGCCCTGGGTTCAACCCCCAGTATTGGGGAAAAAAAAACAAAAACAACATTAATTTACTAACCCACAGCACAAATGTAGAGAGAGCATAACTGCCAATTAAATCAGCACATAGTCTTACCTCAGTTAATTAGAAACTACTTTTCTTCTAGCATTTGAAATATGAATTTTATTTTTCTCTAAAGATATCCTCTTTGGAAGTTTAAAATCCTTATGTCCATATGCCATTATTTTAAGAATCTTAATTCACATATCTGCATATCCTATTTTCTACAAAGCTCATTATGTAAATATTGTCTAATACCTTAAAATACCCACATCTTGACCTGAATTGATTTACCAATAGAACTTAGGCAAGGGATGTCAGACTCTGAAGCATTTTTTTTCTAATGAGAAACCATGCTGTATAGTGGGCTTTTCTATGGACTGTCTGGTTTTTACCTTCTAAGAGATGGCTATTTGAAAGCACAGCATCCCTATGTCTTGCTGATTGGGAGAAAGAATAGCAAAATATATATTCCATCAGTGCATACTCACCATTGATATTGTGTCAGCGTTAGGAGGTATTAGACCAAATATCCCTTGTGAAAGTTACAGGCAGCCTGTGTAACTTATCGAGACCTCGTCTCAAGATAAAAAGTACAAAACGGGCAGGGGTTGCAGCTCGCTCGGTGGTAGAGCACTTGAAAAATATGTGCAAGGCCCTGGGTTTACCCTCTTAGTACTACTAAAAAAATAGAAAGAAAAAAGAAATTCTGTAAAGCTTAATGTTATGTTCAACTGAAACATGATAACAGTTATTTTTAATAAGTATCACATTATTAGACCAAACCTACTTGTTATTTTCTAAAAAAAAAAAATTAATAGACTATCCTTTTGAGCAGTTTTAGGTTTACAAGAAAATTGAGAGGAAAGTACAGAAAATTCCCATGTATATCCCCTCATACTTCCCCCTCACTTATAGTTTCCCCTATTACTAATTAACATATTGCATTAGTATAGCACATTTGTTTAATTAATGAGCCAATATTGGCATGTTGTAATTAGCTAAAGTCCATGGTTTTTAATTGAGTTTTTTTCTTTGTTGTATATTCTATCGATATGGACAAATGTATAGTTCAATGTAGCCTGCAACCATACCAGTGAGGCATCCGATTCCATCAGATATCAGAGGCTAAGCAGGGTTTGGCCTGGTTAGTCTTGGATGCGATAACCTTCTGGGACTCCCAGGCTTGGGAGACGGACCTAGCAACCCACTCCCCAAAACAATCAGTGGTTGAAAACCTTATGAATAACAGAGAAGCAATGACAATAGTGCCAGGCATGACACAGTGTTGGGGAGTGTTTTGTCTGTCATACCTAGGATCACTAGGAGTGGGACCTAACTAGATGGCACCTAACAACAACAACAATAACAACAACAACAACAACAACAACAACAACAATAACATAGTTGCATGGATGCACTATGTCCTGAAAAATCTCATGTTCTGCCTGTTTAATTCTCCTTCACCCATACTCCTGACATCAGCCACTTATTTTGAGGTCATGTGAACACTTTAATGCCTTCTAATGGTTTTTGTTTTCATTTTGTATTTATTTTTGTTGTTGTTGCCTTATTTTGCTTTTTTTAATGAAAAAAGTTGTGACAAATACATTGGCTCTTGTTGTAGAAAATTTTTACTACATTTCAGTTACTTGTCTTTATTAATTCTCTGGCCTAATCTGGTTAGTTTCAATTGAATGTAGAAATAAATATGGAAAAGCTGATAAATACAGTAGTTACTAGATTTCTATTGTTTCAATCTACAACACTTCTTGCAACCTTGTATGTCTAGGCAAGTCAAAAAAATAAATAAAGCATGAAACCATAGGATTTAATACTTATCCTTCACTCCTTGTTCTTCTAAGCCACAGCTCTGGTAGTCATCTAGTTGAAAAATCAAGAAGCCAAATAGTTAATTAACCAATTCCAAACCATATAGCATGGCTCATATTCTATGTCCAAGTCTCAGATGGTGGGTGAGTTTTGTTAATAAAAGGTTATCACTTTAAAGCAGTCATTTGTTGTTGTTAAGTGCTGTTGAATTGGGTTGGACTCATAGGACCCTATGTACAACAGAACGAAACACTCTCTAACACTGTGCCATGCCTGGCACTATTGTCAGTAAAGCAGTCATGTAGAATCATACAAAAAGAAATTGACTAAATGTGTCAATCCACTTTTCAAAATTGATTCATATTGGCCTTTTAAATATTGTTTGACAAAATTGTTAAAACCATGGAGTTTTCATTAATTAGTCCTATCTATCATTTCCTCCTTTTACATGCTAATGAACCCCAACACTCTCTATTGTTCTTCCTGCCAGCAGATTTATGGAACTCAGGCAAACTGTAGCATGTGTGCACACACATCACACACACAAGCACTAACTCATGTGAAATCAACAAAATTAAATACAAGGAGAGACAATTATGTACATTTCATTTAGAAGTATTTGTATTAACATGTACCTTTTATTTTAAACCATTAATATAGAGCCTTAAGATAAATTATTTCTAATTTCTATGAATAGGACTGAAGAAGTTACTTACTGACATAGGATATAAAGGCGGCTGCGGCTGGTGTGTGTGTGTGTGTGTGTGTGTGTGTGTGTGTGTGTGTGTGTGTGTGTGCATGCGCGCGCGCGTACGTGTTCACGCACACGCTAGCTGGAGAGTGAATCCAAGGCCTTTCACATGTTAAGCACACATTCTATGAGCTATGCCTCCAACCTAACGACCATTTTTACTTACCCACTGTACATTCACTGTTAACTACTGTTGAAAAAAATATAAGCAAATTAATGTCCATGTAGACAGAAAAATGTATTTGAGGTCCATACATCATGAACTCAAAATGAACAAAACAACTCAAAGACATTTGAAACAAAGCTGTTGAAGCATTTTATACAGGGCTCCATGGTTCTGACAATTAAAAAAATATAGCTCTCCTTCCAGCCACTATTCAGACTGCAATCTTGAGCAGAAGGATCTGGATCTATATTCCTCTAGAATATAATTACAGGTTTGAAGTTTCAGATCACATCAACTTGACATTTAGGAAATCAAAATGCTATTTTGGTTTTTATCAAAATTATTAATGTAATCAGTGTTGCCCTTATCTGTTTTCTTGTTGGGGTACTTAGAGCATCTTGTATACCCCACTGAGTTGATATGAAGATGCTGTGAAGGAAGGTGTGAGAGCTCATGGCACCTGCTTTCATGTGTGCGTTTTATTCATATAAATGGATCTCACTCCACATTTCACAAGACAGAGTGTAGGATAGCTACTTGAGGAACACAGCTGTGGATTGTAGTTGACATTTGGTCAGTAAAATTTTAATCTTTTGTGTTATAAAAACACCTTATTAAAAGAGCTGCCAATGTTACTAATCAATATAACATACTGATTAATAACATAGTTTATATCCATATGAATTATTTGCTTTCTAAAAAATCATTAAGTACTACATGTTGAACTTGTATTAAATTGATATGATCATTCACTTAGAACGATCTATGAAACGTTTTGAAGAGAGATTTAGTGAAGTAGGACAACAAATAGTTTAGCATAAATCAAGTACAGTTAATTATTTTTAGTTGGAAATATATTGCAAAGATTCATCTACAACAATATAGATGAACCTGGAAGATGTTGTTGTTGTTGTTGTTGTTGTTGTTGTTGTTGGGTGCCATCAATTCTGTAGGTATCTGACTCATAGCGACCCTCATAGGGTTTTCAATGGCTGACTGTTTCGGGATTGCCTTGGGAGTGGTTTGCCAGGCCCTTCTCCCATTTTTGCGGTGCTGGGAATTGAACTCGGGACCTCAGAGACTGCAGCGCAGCACTCTACCAACTGAGCTAAATCCTAGCCCAATGTTATTGTTAGGTGCCATCAATTCTGGTCTGACTCATAGCAGCCCTATCTATAATTGAACAAAATACTCTCAGACACTGTCCCATGCCTGGCGCTGTCCAGTGCTTCTGTGCTATTCATAGGAATTTTGATGGCTGATTGTTTTCAGGATTATTTTGGGAGGGCCTGCCATGTTCTCCCACCTTGCAGTGCTGGGGATGGAACCTAGGGCCTCAGAGCATGTCAAGCAATCAGTCTACCAACTTAGCTAAACCCTAGCTCCCCATCATATTATTAGGATAGATTAACATGATACTTATGAAAATTCCACTTACCACATATATCCTTAAATTTTTCATTTGTTTGTTTGTTTGTTTGTTTGGGGCAGTATCTTGCTGTATAGCCAAGATTGGCCTGGAACTCCCAATCTTCCTGCCTCAGCATTCCAAGTGCTGGGATTGCAGGCCTGCACCACCATACCAAGCTATATCCTTAAATTCTTGTCTTCTGAGTTTAATCAGCAAAAAACAATAGTTACTAAACCAAAGTTAAGGGAAGTTTTGAAGTAATTAGTTAACTAATTCTTATAAAATTAACTTTATCCTTCATAAAAATTATAATCTATGCGTGCCAGGGGAGAGAGTAAAAAAGCTTATTTGCTTACATGAGTCTCAACATACACCTACTTTACAAATAATTGTGCAAACCCTCTGCATTGAAGACAAAATGTGTCTTTTGAAGCAATATGCTATGTAAATGTAGTATAAGAAATACTGATAAAATATTTTAATATGTATACATGCATTAATAATTTCTCCTGAATAAAAATTTCAATAGTGTGGAAATGTTTGGGAGAGTAAAACATAAAGGCAATACCTTGTTTTAAAATTTCTACTGATTATGACATTTTCTTTCATTTTATAATAACAATATTTTAGAGGTTTTTTTTTATCATGCCCCTTTTTTTTAACATGCCCCTCTTTTAGCTTGTAAATACTGAAACCTTACAACTCACTTTTAAAGCAAGGAGTTTCATTTGGGAATTAAGAAAATGCATTCTATCCAAAATATTGTTGTTGCTGTTGTTAGGTGCCATCAAGTCGGGTCTGACTCATAATGACCCTCAGGATTTTCAATGGCTGATTGTTTCAGCATTGCTTTGGGAGTGGATTGCCACGTCCTTCTCCTGTTTTTTGTGGTGATAGTTATTGAACCCTGGTTCTCAGAGAACACAGAGCAGCACTCTACCAGCTGAGCCAAACCTAGCCCTTACCCAAAATATATATTTCTTTAATTCAATTAGTATCTAGCAAGATTTCAGATTTCAACATTAAAATGTGTTATAATGATGAGTAATAGTTTCTTATTTTTAGCAAAGCTTCTAGAATCATTTTTTAAAGAAATTTATACTGAGCTTTAAGACTATTAAGAACTAAAATACTCAGTTCCCTTTGAGAAAACGATAATTAATAATGTAAAGTTTGTATTGCCAAAAATGTTTGTTATAATTGAAAGTGTTTTGAGGTCTATACTTTTTGTTCAACGTGAATATGCAAAACAAAAAGAGATAGCATAACCAGACTCAGTGAAATCATTATTTAATACATCTTGCTGTTTTATAAACATTTCCAGAAACAGATTCCTCCATTTGTTTGTACACACAAACTTCATTCTTTTGAATTTATATTTTTGAAAATGCTGATTCACTTAAGGAAAAACTTTATCTTTTCTCCTGACTATATGAAAGGCAGAAAATTGTTTTGTTTACATATTTAGTTAGGACAGGTTTATATACATATTTAACTAAAGCATGGGCATATTAGCAGATACCCCTGAGGTAGAAGATCTTATGATTCAACAGTATTATGAGGTCTAGCAATTGAGATGATTCTTGTCACTCTGTGCCATTTAAATAACTTATCTTTGCATATTGTCAGTTTTTTAGACTGCAACTAAAAACAAATATATAAGATTGTAATCAAATACACACACACATACACACATTCCACACACATGTTGAAGATGGAAGCTGTGTGAGTTTGCATATTCATATTTATGTGTTTGGGCATAATTGAAACAAAATTACAGAAAATGATCCTTACTACATATACTCTAGTAGTTCATATTTTATTATAATCTATTGCCTTAGGAAATATATATCCTGATTTAGATACCTTGATCCACTAAGGAGGTGCAACTGACAGCTAGAACAACACTAACTAAGGTGATGGTAGTGTAAATTACATATTGGCAAAATGAAAAGTGTTTATCTACTACCACCTCTACAGTACTGTGTCCCCTAAATCCAACATGGCAGTGTGTTACTTAAACTATGCATAGGTCAGCACTGATACAATATAGCTAAAATGGTTTTACCATCATTTGTTGAAGATGTTATGAGTTTCATGCAGCCAGGATTCATTTAATTACTATCACATAATTAAGCGTAAGATACATCATCTAAATTTATTTGGAACAATATGTGTTTATAATTATCTCAGCATATAATCAAAAATCATTTAATAAGTAGAGATGTAGGATTACCTGAAATTGGTAAGAAGGTATAACGTGCTCCAGGAAATTTTAAGGAAAAAAAAAACCAAGGTTTAACCAGCATATGCAAATATTACCTTCTGTGTAATAAAGTGAGAAAAAGTTAACAAACATCCATGCTTTATGTTTTTTTTAAAGAAATACAAAAGATATAAAACAAAAAAACTAATTAAGGGAGTAGCATGCTAGACATATGGACAAGAATGAACAACTCTGAACATATATTTTCTCATACTCTTAACTATGATAATTATATTTTACATTTACAAAGTTAATATTTTTTAAAAGGTACATCGTATACACAAAATAAACAAATGACAAATTGTAGGTAAATCTCAAACATAAATGATTTTCAACAAAGTAGCAAATAGTAATGTCTGTAGAGAATTAATAAACTATTTTGATAGGGTCTAAAATGCTTAAACATTATTTCTGATCATCTAGCAATTGTTACTAATACACAGTTGCTTTATATGTAGTTATATGGATTGTTTGCATGCTGTATGAGAAGCTGTAGTTTATGATGTGGCATGATAAATAACATGAAGCAAAAAAAAAAAAGGCAAAATTCAAGTAAATTCAAAAAATAAACTTTTTAACCAAGCTAAAGAAGACATCTAGGGAGTAGGACCTGGCGAACCATTCCCAAAAAAACTAGCCATTGAAAACCCTATGAATAGCAAAGAAACACTGTCAGATATAGTGCTGGAAAACGAGGCCCCCAGGTTGGAAGGCACTCAAAAGACTACTTGGGAAGGGTTGCCTCTACTCAAAGTACAGTCTACTGTGATGATGGAAATGGAGTAAAGCCCCAGGGTGCTCAACTTGATGATGTGGCATGACTCAAAATGAGGAGAAACAACTGTAAACATCCATTAATAATTGGAACATGGAATGTACATAGTATGAATCTAGGAAAATTAGAAAATGTTAAAAGAGAAAAGGAGCACATAAACATTGACATTCTAGGCATCAGTGAGCTCAAATGGACCAGCACAGGCCATTTTGAGTCAGACAATCATATGGTCTACTATGCTGGGAAAGATAAACTAAAGAGAAATGGGCTTGCAATCATCATCAAAAAAGACATTTCAAGGTCTGTCCTGAAATACAATGTTGTCAGTGATAGAATAATATCCATACGCCTACAAGGAGGGCCAGTTTATATGACCATTATTCAAATTGATGCACCCACCACTAAGGCCACAAATGAAGAAAGGGAAGACTTCTATTAGCTTCTGCAATCTGAAATAGATCAAACATGCAATCAAGATATACTGATAATCACTGGTGACTGGAATGCAAAGGTTGGAAACAAAGAAGAAGGCTCAGTAGTTGGAAAATATGGTCTTAGTGACAGAAACGAAGCTGGAGATCGCATGATAGAATTTGGTCAGAACAATGACCATTTCATTGCAAATACATTTTTTCAACATCATAAACGGAGACTATACACATGGACTTCACCAGATGGAACATTCAGGAATCAAATTGAATACATATGTGTAAAGAGACGATGGAAAAGCTCTGTACAAAATGTCAAAACAAGACCAGGTGCCAACTGTGGATCAGACCATCAACTTCTCATATGCAAGTTCAAACTGAAGCTGAAGAAAATTAGAACAAGTATATGACAGCCACGCTATGACCTTGAGTATATCCCACATGAGTTCAGAGACCACCTCAGAAATAGGTTTAATGCATTAGACACAAATGATAGGAGACCAGAAGAGTTGTGGCATGACATAAAAGATATCATTCAAGAAGGAAGCAAAAAGTTCTTAAAAAGACAAGAAAAAAAGAAAAGACCAAATTACATGTCAAAAGAGACACTGGACCTTGCCCTCGAACGTCTAGCAGATAAAGCAAAAGGAAGACATGATAAAGTTAAGGAACTAAACAGATTTCAGAAGGCAGCTTGCAAAGACAAAAACAAATATTATAATGACATGTGCAAGGAGCTGGAGGCAGAAAACCAAAAGGGAAGAACACACTCTGTGTTTCTTAAGCTTAGGGAAATGAAGAAAAAATTCAAGCCTCAAATGGCAGTAGTGAAAGATTCTACAGGGAAAATATCAAATGATGCAGGAAACATCAAAAGAAGATGGGAAGAATACACAGAGTCATTATACAAGAAAGAATTGGTAGATGACCAACCATTCCAAGAGGTTGCACATGAAGAGGAACTAATGGTGTTGAAGGACAAAGTGGAAGCTGACTTGAAAGAACTGGCGAAACACAAGGCTCCAGGAATTGATGGGATACCAATAGAGATGTTTCAACAAACAGATGCAGCACTGGAGGTGTTAACATGTTTGTGCCAACAGGTTTGGAAAACAACTACTTGGCCAGCTGACTGGAAGAGATCCATATTTGTGCTTATTCCCAAAAAAAGGGATCCAACTGAATTTGCAAACTATGGTACAATATCATTAATACTGCACACAAGCAAAATTCTACCAAAGATCATTCAGGAGCAACTGCACCAGTATAAAGACAGGGAATTACCAGAAAATCAAGTAGGATTCAGAAGAGTGTCGGGAACCAAGGACATCATTGCTGATGTCAGGTGGATATTAGCTGAAAGCAGAGAATATCAGAAAGATGTCTATCTATGTTTTATTGACTACACAAAAGCATTTGATTGTGTGGATCATAATAAATTATGGATAACACTTTGGAAAATGGGAATACCAGAACACCTAATTGTGCTCATGAGAAATCTGTACATGAACCAGGAGGCAGTTGTTCAAATAGAACAAGGAAACACAACATGGTTTAAAGTTGAGAAAGTTGTGCATCAGAGCTGTATACTTTCACACTATCTCTTCAATTTATATGGTGAGCAAATAATCCGAGAAGCTGGTCTTTATGAGGAAGAATGCGGCATCAAGATTGGAGGAAGACTCAATAACAACCTGCATTATGCAGATGACACAACTCTGCTTGCTGAAAGTGAAGAGGATTTAAACCATTTACTGATGACGATCAAAGATCATAGCCTTCAATATGGGTTGTGACTAAACAGCAACAAAACAAAAATCCTTATGACTGGGTCAACATGCAACTTCACAATAAATGGAGAAAAGATTGAGGTTGTCCAAGATTTTGCTTGGCTTGGCTCTATAATCAACACCCATGGAAGCAGCAGTCAAGAAATCAAAAGTCGCATTTCTCTAGGAAAAGGTGTGGCAAAAGATCTCTTTAGTGTTGAAAAGCAAAGATGTCACATTGAAGATGAAGGTGCGTCTGACTCATGCCATGGTATTTTCAATGGCATCATATGGTTGTGAAAGCTGGACATTGAATAAGAGAGACAGAAAAAGAATTGATGCTTTTGAATTGTGGTGCTGGAGACATCTATTGAATATACCATCGAATGCCAAAAGAACCAACAAATCTGTCTTAGAAGAAGTGCAACCAGAGTGCTCCTTGGAAGCAAGGATGGCCAGACTGTGTCTTACGTACTTCGGACATGTAGTCAGGAGAGATCAATCCCTGGAGAAGGACATCATGTTTGGAAGAGTGGCAGGTCAACACAAAAGGGGAACACCCTCCACCAGATGGATTGACACAGTGTCTGCAACAATGGGCTTAAACATAAATAAAATCATTTGCCTGGCACAGAATCAGCAAGTGTTTCGATCTGCTGTACATAGGGTCGCTATGAGTCAGACTCGACTTGACGGCACCTAACAACAATAACCACAAAGAAGACATACCTGCAGCTATACCAATGAGGTGTCCTATCCTGTCAGATCTGAAGCTAAGCAGGGTCGGGCCTGGTTATTACTTGGATGGGAGACCACCTGGGAACACTAGATACTGTAGGCTTGGCTGAAGGACTTGGCAACCCACTCCCCTCCCCCTCCAAATAAAAAACATTCTGCCATTGAAAACTCTATGAATAGCAGGGAAGCACTGACAGTAGTGTTTCACCTGTTGTATGTAGGGTCACTATGAGTCCAACACTGATTTGATGGTACCTAACAACAACAACAACAACAATAGAGAAGACATGACTGTTGAAGAATCAAAAAGGGAAGACAGAGTAAGGATTAAAGCAATTGTTGCCACTTGCTGAAAGTGAGGATATGGAGGAAGGTCCAGGAGGCAATTTTACACAAACTATCATACTGAGAAGAATGAATAGAGATGCTCTGTGTCTTGGAGCTGCTATAGTGATAGGGAAACTTTGACAAATTCTCAGAGGTGATGTTTAAACTAAAGGTAGACATGGTTGCAAAATGTGGAGTTGCAAGTTTTGTGTAGTGGCTCATGCCTGTAATCATAGCACTTGAATGGCTGAAGGAAGGGATTCCTGAGTTCAAGCCCTGCCTGGGCTATAAAATGAGACCTTGTCTCAAAAAAAAACAACAACAACAAAAATTCATATTTGCTTATTTTATGTCAAAAATATCTTCATATGGTTCTAGAAGAGATCTCAGGCTATTTTTAAAGGAAAGGTATGTCCTCACATTGAGTGTGGCTCCCTGGAACTTTTCTTAACAACATCCAAAGCACATGGCCTGTTGTCTATGTTGTTTATACTCAGCGCACTTTTTAAGGTGTGTATATGTGATGCTTGGGTTGGGATTTAGCTCAATTGGTAGAGCGCTGCACTGCAGTCTCTGAGGTCCCGAGTTCAATTCCCAGCACAGCAAAAATGGGAGAAGGATCTGGCAATCCACTCCCAGGGCAATCCCGAAACAGTCAGCCATTGAAAACCCTAGGAGGGTTGCTATGAGTCAGATACTGACTCGACGGCACCTAACAACAACAACAACATATATGATGTTTATGTTCTACTAGTTTGGAATACAACTCAACATTGTTTTACCACATTATGTTGTTTACAATATTGTATTGAGGTGAAAAACATGAGAGAGGAAATAAGTATTTCTAATTGATGTCTATAACAACACCCATAGACAAATCAAATAGTGGGAAGTGTATAGGACTGTATAAGTTAGGACATTCAAAGCCTACATTCCCTCTCCTGGGTAGACATGAACTAGGGAAGTAATCTGTGGGATATACCTGCATTTTCTAGTTCTGCTTCCTGAAAAGATCTGCTGTTGTTGTTGTTGTTGTTAGATGCTATCGAATTGGTAATCCGACTCATAGCAACCCTACACACAACAGGCGAAACACTTGGTCAGTGCATCTCTTCTATTTATAGGGTTTTCAATGGTGGATTGATTTTGGGGAGCGGGGTGCTAGGTCCTTCTCCCAAGCCTACAGCACCCGGTGTTCCCAGGGAGTCTCCCATTAAAGTACTAACCAGGCCCGACTCTGCTTAGTTTCTGAGATCTGACCGGGATCAGATGCCACAGTGCTACAGCTGGCAGGTGAAAAGATCTAGAGGTAATTTAATCTGATGGCACTAGACACACTTGATCCCAAAGGATAGCTTCGAAATGTCATTTTCCAAAAAATAAGGGCTCCTTGACAGAATAGTTCATTCTAGGTATGAAAGAAACAATGAGCAAGATGAGCTGGTGATGTCAGTTCATCCCAGAAGGCAGAGGAAATGTCAAACTGAAGGGCTCACACTGTACAGGAACCAAAAGAAAGGGTCTCCATCAGCCAACAGTGGGACAGTCAGAGTATCAAAGGAGTTATTGGCATACTTGATTGAAGCCCATATGTCCATAATTTTTACTAAGACAAATAAAGAAGAGGAAGGGAAGGAAGGAAGAAAAAAGAAGGAAAAATGAAGGAGGCTAGGCAAAAAGGAGAGAGAGAAGGAGGGAAATAGAAAAACTACAAAACAAATATGCTTTTGATACCTTTTTATGGTGGAATGCAGTATGGAAATTTTGCATTAAGGTAGTCTTATCTAGCATGGTGGTACATGCCCATAATCCCAGCATTCAGGAGCAAGAGGATTATGAATTTGAGGCCCATCCTGGGCTACATAGTGATACCCTATCTCAAAAAAAAAAAAAAAAGAGTGGTGGGAGAGGCTTTACAAGTATGGGGATATGCTTCAAGAATAATTTACATAATATATATGTGTATGGATGTTACCATTCCTGCAGCATTATTTGATAAATCCAAAAATCAAAAGCAAATTAAATAATTACCAGAAAAAGATTACTGAAAATAAATAATGGCACATCTTTTGTGGAATATTATGCAGCCACTAAAATGGATAGAATTTCATGAAATGACATATAAAGTTGCCCATAATAAATTGTTTAGTGGAAAAAGGAAATTTTAGAGTACTAGAAAAGATTAATTACCTTTTTTCACAAATGAAAACATGGTGATTTTAAAAATAGATGTATTTGTCTTAGAGATGTAAAAATCTCACATCATGTAAAACCATAGACTACCAAGGATAATCTCTGGAAGTAGAATTGGACAGCAGGTAGGAATCAGGGTAGTTTGAAAGGGAACATTCATGTTTTATTTCACATATTCTTTATATTTTAAAGATTATAAGCATGTTATTGTTGTTTGTTTCTTGTTAGGTGCTGTCGAGTCGGTATCCTACTCATAGCAACCCTGAGTACAACAGGCGAAATACTATTGTCAGTGCTTCTTTGCTGTTCATAGGGTTTTCAATGGCAGATTGATTTTTGGGAGGGGGTTTCCAGGTCCTTCTCCCAAGCCTACACTTCTGGTGTTCCCAGGGGGTCTCCCATCCGGGTACTAACCAGGCCCGACCCTGCTTAGCTTCCGAGATCTGACGGGATCGGATACCACAGGGCTACAGCTGCAGGCTATAAGCATGTATTAATTTATAATACATATATGAAGAAGAGGTGATTGTTTCCATGTACCAGTTATACTATTGCTTAACTCTGCCTGTCTCTTCTCAAGATGTCAGGCAGCAAACAAGACTTGTCCCACAAATTATGTGTGGAATAATCACATCTGCAGATGCCTGGCTCAGCAAGATTTTATTTTCTCCAATGTCGGAGATGGTAAGTAGAACCTTATTTTAGTCTATATCTGATATATATTTCAATTAACACATTTTAATATTAAATTAATATTAAATCCTCACAATATTCAGATCATCATTCCTTGAGATAAGAGACTACAAAATAGGATGTTTTGTATTTCATATTTTTAACTTCTTTGTAAAGGAACATGCCTATGTTTGTATACATTTCCTTAATGAAAAACATAAAATGGAAGATAGTTTTAAATGCAAACTAAGTAAGGTACATGAAGATGTCCTAACTGTGTTTGTCTACACTCAACAGATGGATACCTTGACGTTTGTGGACCCAGCAAGGAACTGGACGAAAACACCTGTCAATGTATCTGCAAAGGTGGGCTTCAACCTTCCAGCTGTGGACCCCACAAAGAACTAGACAGAAACTCATGCCAATGTGTCTGTAAAAACAAACTTTCCCCCAACTCATGTGGGGCCAACAGAGAATTTGATGAAAACACATGCCAGTGTGTATGTAAAAGAACCTGCCCAAGAAATCAACCCCTAAATCCTGGAAAATGTGCCTGTGAATGTACAGAAAATCCCCAGAAATGTTTCTTAAAAGGAAAGAAATTCCAACATCAAACATGCAGGTAAGAGATCTTTATAAATAGCATTATTTTTTCTTCCTGGAAATGTTGTCAACCCAAAGCAGTTTTCTTAACAAAACTGTTGTTGTTGTTAGGTGCCGTCGAGTCGGTATCCAACTCATAGCGACCCTCATAGGGTTTTCAATGGCTGACCGTTTCAGGATTGCCTTGGGAGTGGGTTGCCAGGTTCTTCTCCCATTTTTCCAGTGCTGGGAATAGAACTCGGGACCTCAGAAACTGCAGCACAGTGCTCTACCAACTGAGCTAAATCCCAGACCTCTTAACAAAACTAGCAGTTGCGTATTAGAATCAGGCCAAGAAATTCTGGAAGATAAATTAAAATATTTTTTAACCAATGCTACACTTTTGTGAGACTAGATTTGCTCCCCAAAAAGCAAGATGAGAGTGTTAGGGACCAAAACCAGATCCAAGCTCAGAGCATACTCTAAATCCTTTTGTTAGAGGCCAAGGTAAAGGTGTTCAGTATGAGTTAGTTGTTGTTGTTGTTGTTGTTGTTGTTGTTGTTGTTGTTGTTGTTAGGTGCTGTCAAGTCGGTATCCGACTCATAGAGACCCTACATACAACAGGCGAAACGCTGTTGTCAGTGCTTCTCTGCTGTTCATAGGGTTTTCAAAGGCAGATTGATTTTTGGGAGTGGGTTGCCAGGTCCATCTCCCAAGCCTACAGCACCTGGTGTTCCCAGGAGATCTCCCATACAGGTACTAACCAGTCCAGAACCTGCTTCGTTTCCAAGATCTGACAGGATCGGATGCCACAGGGCTATGAGGACTTGTATATTGTCTTCAAAATACATCCAGGCAATTCATATCTTCTTTGAACAAAAATTATAACACCTTCAGAAATAATTTAGGACAAACTGTTCCAAGTGCAGACAATTGTAATGTAAAAGTTACAAGTGAAGTATTGGATGGTACCGTGCACCATAGAATTTTATCTAGAACTGGAAATAGTCACATTAAGTATTTAATAGAATTAGTGACATAAGTTAGCATTTTGCTAAAGGTTACTCAAGCCTCATTTTTAAGCCTTGGTTTTGTTTCATTTTTTCATCAAGAAAAATAATGAGGTTATTGGTCTCAAGGACTTTGTTTTAATCCCTCTTTAATCTCAGAGAATAAAGTGAACAACTATTTAAACCAGATCTGTGCTTTTGACTTTTTCTCCCATATTCTTTCAACATTGGTTCAGCAGTCATGCCGTTTCCTCACTTGAGTAACTTAAGTGTCTTCAGCTGTGTTTTCCTTTTTTTTCAGTTTATAAAAGTTCCCCAATTTCTTCTTTTTATTAGCATCTTACTGTGATACTGAGCATACTTTAGCAACCAAGCTCTGTTCTCTTCAGAGCTACAAGCATGTGGTGTTGGCTTTCACCACTCTTTCATCTCCTGTTTATTCAACCAACTGTATCCTGGTTCATGACTGCCAGGTCCTGTTTCAGCTACCATCAGTCTCTTAGTTGCCAGATCCGGTGGATAATTTTGTGTTTATGTAGTCTATCATTGTTGCCTTTTTCTTTAAGGTCACTTCTTTGTCTGACATGAGATTGTACTTTCTTGGCTGTCCACTAAATTTTCAGGCCATTTGGTTTGGATCACTGTCACTAGATTCTCTTCTTCAATCTACTCTTTAATTAAGGGTACATAGTGCTTCGTCAATAGCTACAACTCATATTTCCTTTGTTTATAATTTAGTATTATCATTAATGTCTATCACTACTTTCTTTCTAAGTACAGACTATCTTTCTGATTCTCAAGAATTTTGTGCTCTGATTTTAATTTATATTTCTGAAAAGCTGTCATTTTATCAGCTGCATAGAGACTTCAGTGCATCTGGGTATCTAATTGATTATATTTTTTCTTCCTTTTTATTGCAGAGTACTTTATAAAAATCTTTGCATTTCATCCTACAATATTTTGGGCAATAATTATATTCTAATTTTACTTGTTATAATTACCAAAAGGATGCTTCAAAGATGCACAATTATGTCCAGAAGGCCATGGATACTAAATATTATTACACCTTATTAAGTCACTTTCTATATTGAATCTTTCTTGATGAGTCCAGTACATATTGAAAAACCTGAAAATTTTACATCTACGTACAGACTAACCAACCATCATAATTATTTTATAGAATTCTTAGGCTAACTCAGTAGAAATATTTCTATCATTGTGTTTCTGCTAACAGAACACTTTCCTGACTAAATCCTTTTTTGGCGGGAGTGGTAAGGGGGATTGAACTCAGGGCCTCAGGCATGCTGGACAAGTACTCTACCAATGAGCTGTATCCCTAGACCCTGAGCTGTATCTGTAGCCCCAAGATTTTCTATTTGCTGCAATTCTTTATATGTTCTCTGTCTAAGTATATAATTCCAGATTTTGTGGTATCAAATGGAGCAAAAGAGAAAGTTTAATATTATAAATTTAATAATATATTTCTCTCATCATTTTTTCTTAAAATTTGTTCCAAAAGGGTGGAGGTCATTGAGAATTATATTCCTTTTTAGGAACTGTGTTCATAATATAATTGTGAATTTATATGTAAGAAGTTCTTTTTAAAAAATTAATTACATATGCTTTGTTTTCTTGAGCCAAAGAGATGAAATTCAAAACTGAATGCATAGGGTTTTGTGTAGCACACACCTCAATCCTGTATACTCATTCCACATGTTATTGTTCTCATACTTCAAAAAGTCCTTCAAAGATAGTGGCAATTTATTGGAGCAACAATGGCTGCCAACAGATTGACTGATTAGTGGTCCTTTCTGGTAGTGGTCCTTTCACCACTACTAGAAATCGGAAGTCTGGGGAGAAGGAGAAGGCCCTCCAACAATGGATGTTATCCCTCTCCTTCCATTATTTCAGACCAATGTGTTTTACAGGAAGCCCAGGTGGAGGAAGGAGAATTAACCACCATCATGCAGCCAGCTGCCAACTAGAAACACAAGAGTGAGGGTTGGGGGCTGCTCACTAGCACCTGCCAAGATAACTGGGTTTAATTGCTTGGAAGTCTGGGTCCCATACAAGCCCTAGACTTTTGTTAATGCACCATGCTTATGCAATCACAGCAAATCAACAGACTTTAAATATTCACTTTCAGAATTTCTGTTTTATGTTACTTTCATCCACGAAGCAGAGAGCACTTCAAAAGAACTAATGCTTACAATATTCCATTCTTCCATTTGTTATATGGGCAAGTAAGAGATGTTTTTAAAGGCTTTTCCATTCTTCTAAAATTCCCTAAGCACAAATTTATTATTTATAAACTTATAAACACATGTATGATAAAATTAGCTTTTTGTAGTTTAAATTCAGAAAAATATAAAAGTCCATTAGTAGCATAATGAACTCATTGTCTTTGCCTTTACCACATGTGTTCCTTTTTGCTTTCCTAGTTGTTACAGACGACCATGTACAAATCGACTGAAGCACTGTGAGCCGGGACTTTCATTCAGTGAAGAAGTATGTCGCTGTGTCCCTTCATATTGGAAAAGACCACATATAAACTAAGATTGTATTATTTTCCAGTTCATCATTTTTCTATCATGAAAAACTATTGCCACATTAGAACTGTCTATGAACAGAGAGACCCTGTGGGCCATGGTAACAAAGACCAAGTCGGTGTTTCAGGAACCATGTGGATAACTTTGCAGAAATGGACTAGAGCTCATCTGCAAAAGGCCTCTTTTAAAGACTGGTTTTCTGCCAATGACCAAACAGTTGAGATTTTTCTCTTGTGATATTAAAAAAAGAAAAAAATAATGACTATATAATTTATTTCCACTAAAAGTATTGTTTTTGCATTCATTTTATAGCAATAACAATTGGCAAAATTCACTGTGATCCATATTTTTATAACATGCAAAATATGTTTAAAATAAAATGAAAATTGTATTATAGACTGGTAAGTTCAGTCCATTAGCATCTTACATTAAAAGCAAAAACTGAAAACATGAACATATCCATCTCTCCCTGACCTCTTTCTTTTTCTCTAACCTGTTGCTATGAAAAAATGTGAAAGAACATTTCAGAAAGACAACAGTATGCTATTATATCTTGTTTAAATTCACCTTAATATATTTAAGGATTATAAACATCTTAGTACATGATATTTTTAAATTCATAACCAAATGAATCAACATAGAACATGTTATGAGATACTTAACATGCCCACAATTGAAACTTATTAAGTATGCTAGAAGTATTTAGACTCTTGGTATAAAGTCTTTCAACATGTATTAAGATAGCTTTCAATATTTTCTTAAAAAGAATCTTTCCCAAATATTTAACTTATTTTGACCAGCTAAAATACTTTTTGCAAGCTAAAGTGCTCCTACCCAATATATATGATAGAAGTAATATTTAAATGCCCATATATATTAAAAAGGAAATATTTCAGCCACCAAACTAAAATACATGTTTCACTTTTGAAGGACATGACACTAAAATACATTTCTCTGGGAACATATTTTTCACCTGCATAAATACAACCAAATAAGTGGTTTGTTTGTTGACAGAGAATTAATTTTATAGAACTGTGACATAGCTACTCTATATAAATAATTATTCCTGAAAGGAGAAAATATTTTATACAAGCTATATAAAGATGACTCTAAAACGGGGATGCCCAATCTTTTGGCTTCACTGAACCACATTGAGTAAAGAGGAATTGTCTTAGAACCCATGTAAATTATATAATATAGTTAGTGCTATACATAATAAGGAAGGTCATGAAGAAAATAAAAGTTAAAAAACTCATAATGGTAAAAGATTTTGTGGGGCCACATTACTAGTTGATCTGGGCTACATGCAGCCCTTGGCCCAAAGGTTGAACATGCTGCCCTAGAAGGTAGCAAATTTAATATACCCAAAACATTGTTAATTAGTATAGATGATAAATTAGTACAAAATATTAGTATCTGTATGCTTTGCTATAAAATATTTTTTTCAAAATATATAACAAGGAGAGTAATGCCCTAGATATATCCTTAGCATTTCCAACATTGACTTTTAAAACAGGTTTTATAAGCAGTGTCTACTGAATTCTGATTATGTACCCCATAGAGAGAGCATTAACATCCAGTTCATAAAGTCAAAATTTCTTTATGAATTAGAAAATAAAAAGAAAGCATTCTCCCAAAATATCTCATTATACATTCAGGGACTATCTTCCAACGTTTTTAGTAAAGATTATTCTGGAGCTCTTAGCAACCAACATGTGCATTGCACATTCTATCTACTGAATGTGGTGTGCATAGTTCTCAAACCCTAGAATACAAATGAATGGAGGAAGGGAGGAAGGAAAAAGCAAATTTCACAGCTAGATTTCTCAAAATTTCTTCAAAAGAATAAACTCGGGTTGATTACAGAAGGAAAACTAGAATTAAAATAAATCATCTCTTTCCATCTGATGGAGAGACATGATCCTAGTGCACAATATGGTCATCATATTTGAAATTCAGCTAAGAATGAGTGTAATCATTTTTCATCTCATTTGAGCCAAAAATGAAAGCAAGCAGACACTATGTAATCTGTTACTGTCAGTCTGGTAAATCATTTTTATATTTAGTACATTCCAACTATATAATTCTTTTAGCTAATTTAGGAAAAAAGTAAGTTTCAGTAACTTCCTAAGCCCATGTAAAGAATAGTAGAACTTGATAGCATAATTCTTGTGTTAGATTTAAAAACAATGTAACACTATGTTTCTCAAAATACAAGTAAACCAAAAACTAAAAACAAAAACAGTAATAATGACAAAAAAAATCAATAGACCAAAAATTAAAGCAAGATTCCGGTCAGAAAAATAACATTTAAATTTGTGCCAGGAGATATAATAATTTAGATTCAAAAGCAAGAGTGGCATGGACAAAGAATATATTGCTAGAGATATGTGCAAACAATTTTATGTGGACCATAAAAATTCCACTTCAACACATTTTAGTGGATGAGATTTTTTGTAGCCAGTTAAGACAGACTAAAGATAAATTAAACATTTATTTAGAATGTCAGCAAATGTGATTCAGCAAAAAGCTAAAAATTATAGTAAGAATGTGCATAAACTCTGTAAGAGTCCCAAGATACCATTGGTCATTCCAAAGGATAAAGTTGAGGAAACACTGAAAGCTTGCAGCAACAGTTTAATATATCCAAAACTTAGAAAGTTTGTAAACAGAATTTTATGTCCAGAAACCTAATACTGAATATTTAGCTTAAAAGGCTGAGGGCAAAAATGTGTTGGTAAGCAGTTGTGTAAGATTCAGCTTCCAGATTTCTTTTTTGAAGGAGGTTTTGACTTTTATTAACTGCTTGAGTGAAACTGATTCCATTATGAGAAGTTCTAAAAATAACCTTTGTCCTCCATATGCATACCACTCAGAACAGAAGTTTAAGTGATGTGAATATAAAATTGAAGTCACCCAGATTGAGCTTTAAGGAACAGAGAAAGGGTCATGAACTTATACACATGTACACTAGGCTCTCTCTGTAGCTATGCTGTTCCTGAAGGAATTTCATTCAATGGGGGAGAGAAAAGGGAGAGAGAGAGAGATCAGGTGAGAGAGTTCCTGTCAGTGATTGTTTTAACATAGTGCCTGAGCTTGTGAAACTCCTTATGTTTTATGTATCTATGTTCATCTATCCAGAAAATGCAGGAGAAAGGATGAACAGTTCTCTTGACTCACACTTGTCTAGTTTACTATGCTGTCCCTAAGGTCTGAGCTTTCATTAGGATTTCAAAGGATGCTTTTTGAGGGATCTGATTTTTATATGTTGTTGTTAGGTGCCATCAAGCCAGGTCCAACTTATAGCTGATTTGTTTTGGAATTGCTTGGGAGTGGATTGCCATGTCCTTCTCCCAGATTTTTATATACTTAGACAAATTCTAGAAGGCTCTGAATAGATATTTTATCCTAAAGATGCATATGTCATTGTTGTTAGATGCCATCAATTTGGATCCAACTCATAGCAACCCTCATAAGATTTTCAAAGACTGATTGTTTTGGGAGTGGGCTGCCATGTCCTTAACCCTTTCTTTGCAGTGATGGGGATCGGCCCTGGGTCCTCAGAAAGTGTGGAGCAGCACTCCATGAACTGAACTAAACCCCAGCCCTAAAAATGGTATATCTATTAACCTAAGTGGTAATCTATTAACGCGCAAACAATTGAAGGAAGTCAGTGACACATTGTAGGGCACTGCCTAGAGAGGCAGTTGACCCTGGGGCCTATCTAGGCCCCCTGGGAAGACTGAGGCTTGATTCCCAGGCAATCACCTTTGCCCTACATCCAGGAACTCAGGGTCGTCAAGCTCCCCAAGATGGCACTGGCATCTAATTCCTTGCCTCAGACCCCTCGACATCGATTGGCTGTTTCCAAACCCCTGAACGGCTCCTGATTGGACCGTTCTGGAACCACCATGATTGGCTAGTTTTACAAAACCTAATTTGAATATCCCCTCTGATTGGCTGAAACCCGTATGGGGTGACTGCCTCTGATTGGTTCCCAGCTAGCCCCAGAAGAGTATATAAGGGTGGTACATGGAGCAGTTTGGGTTCATTCAATCGACCAAGACAGACAAGGGAACAATAAAGAGCTGTTGGAGCAGAGCACTCGGAGTCTTCATTGGGAAGAAAAGAAGCAAGGAGCCATGGGCAGAAACCTCTGAGCCTGCCTTTCTCAAGGCTTCTCAGAGCAGCCGTTGGCATAAGCCTCCTTTCTGGGCAGTGCGACTCTTGGGTGCTCGGCTCCCCCACACCAGAGGACAGGTCTTTGGTGGCTTGTTCCCGCTCATGGCCAGAGTGAGTCCAGCAGTAGGGCAATGCCTGACAACACATTTATAAAGTAGTTATTAGTTTTTCTGTCCACGTATTCACATTTTTGCTATCTTCAATGGTTTTTAAGTGGGGAGCAACCATGGGTTAACTTATGGATATGTGAACCAAAATTTCATACAATGTTTTCATTCCATAAAGTAAAGAAGCATACCATTATAGAAACCAATCCAACTGAGGTCTGGATTGGAAATCATAAACCAAGTTTTTATTCCTGACTTTTCTGTTAGCTGTGTCCCTGAGCAAATCACCATATGCCATGAGTTTTATCATGTTAATCTGTAAAGGGAAGTAGTTGGATTAAATTTCTGTATAAAGTTCTGGCTCTGATGTTAACAAAGTTTGTACTAAAATACCTATAGAGGGAAATCAAAGCCAGTACATCTTTAAAAACTTCAAAGAAGCCCCTCTGTTGAGATTGGTGACACCATTTAAGGAAGCTATTTGTTTTTTAAAATGTTCCATGTAAGAAATTATAAATGAAGAATCTCTCTTCTCTTGCTATTCAATACTTTCTTAAAGCCTAACATTAATAGCCCAGAGCATCAGCCTTCCCCATTTCTTCATATCAAAGGTGGTCACATATGGAGACAGAAAATTATCTTTGTAAGTATCTTGAGAAAATAAAACCATACAACTTTCATAAAATAATGAAAATGGAGATTTCATGTGCAGTTTTTCCAAACCTCAGTTGGATGACCATAAATTAGTATTTAATCCAGAATAAAAGCTCTGAAGCAAAAATTTACTTCCAGTCATTATTACCATCTGGCATTCTGACATCAGGATCTAAGATTACAAATTTGTGAGCACAGAGGCTAAAATGCTCAGATACTGCCATGAGTTCACCCGTGAGAGTTGATTACATAGCAGGTTTGAGACATGGTTGTCCACACAGATAGCCATAACTGTTTTAATTTGGTAGGAATAATTATGAGACACCATTAAAATCTTCTTTAAAATTCAATAATGAGTGACTGCATAACAAAGAATTCTAAATTATCTTAAATGGAAATATTAATTTCACAAGTACAATTTATTAATACCTTTAAAAGGAGAGAAAAGTTTCCAGTAGTTTTCAACACACACTATGACTTTATAACAATATGTTTCTCAATTTTCATGCTATTTCTGAGGTTCATGCTCTTCCTAGAGCACATACTAAATAAAAGATCATAAACTAGTACTTGGATTTGCTAATAGGGATGAAAAAAGGAAGAGAGGAAGGAAATGAAGAAAATGGGGAAGCAGAAGGAAAGACATGAAGTAAAAAAGGAAGGTAAAAAAGAAAAGGCAGGAATATAAGAATTTTAAGAAAAACTGAAGCTGACCCATGATCTTTAGGGAGAGTAACAGGAAAGAAGTAGAAACTTTTTGAAATGCATAAAACATTTCTGAAGTTCATGAATGTAAATGACAAAGGCAAAATTATATTCTCTGCTGAGTAGTTTTGAATTGGACTATGGTATTTATGAAATGAGTGAAATAAATACTATCATGATTATGCAAAACTTTCAATGGTAAATATCTGAAATAAAACACAGGAAGATATTTGGCATGAAATAATTTCAGTCTTTCCTTGTGCACATGGTTACTCTGAATATCACTTCATTCATGATAATTCATATAATGGTGAATTGCTTTCAAGGAGCTTGTGGGGAAACAAAATATTTTTTCATCTCTGGATTGAAAACCTTTTACCTGAAACTTCAGATCATGTGAGAATTTCATTGTGATTTTTCTCTAACAAGTTATTTTACTTCTCTGTTCTCTGCATACAATTACAAGCTCCCTTGCCTGTCACATCTCGGTGGGCAATCAAGATTCACAATTCACTTTACAGGCACAGAGGAAAAAGCAGCATTACTTCATCCATATCAAGTGAGTATTTATATCATATTCCCTATGCTACTGCATCTGGAACTTTAATAAGCTGAAGATATATTGTAAATTGCAGAGTTCATTTGAGCAATTCAGTCTCTGCTCTGCATCTGAGACCATTTCAGAAGTTTGGGTTAGACCTAGAAGGCCTTTTTAATAATTGTAGAGCTTGATCTCTCATTTTTACAGATAAATTATCCCTGAGCTATATATATTATGTCATAAAAGTTTGTCTTAGAACCACATAGGCAACAAGTGGCAAAGCCCACATAAAAACACAGGGAAAATAGTTTTTAGTCCTACTTTTTTCATTCCTACAATTATATTCAACATGGGTTGATTAACTTCTAGGCTGGGAATAGATTTCCACTACTGATTAGACCAGAGTAGTCCTGTATTGATCTATTTTACATCAAGATATTGGGAGAAAAGATTTATTTAAAAAACTAAAAGGCTTTTGCTAATTCTTATCTCCCCTCCCCCCAAATTACTGCCCTAAAATATGACATTTGCTTTATTGAATTATTTTAGCAACCTCCTGTTCTCTGCCAAAGCCATCAGCTCCCACAAGTGCAGACTTGTGCCCAAATCTTGTAGCATTGAACTCCCTCCTTTTCAGGGAGCTCACAGGTTCCACCAAATAAGGCCACTGTGCTGTCATCAAGAGAGGAAAAGAGCTTTTATTATTCCCTATGTGAAATGCCCCACTCCTATTACTTAAAGGAGAGAATATACAGGAAAATCTCTTATAGGGTTTAAGTCATGTTTTAAAAATACTTGCACTTATTTTGCATCCTTGACCACAGCACAAATATAATTCAGGATGAGCTAGGCTACAATAGCTTCTGAGTGACTGGATTTAAAATAATTCCATCCCCTTTAAGCACTAGGCATTATTATTAGACCAAACCCATAGGTCATAATTCTCTCTTCACTTGTGAAGAGCTGTTTTACAAAAGATTTCCATGCTTCATACAAATAGATGTCCACTCCCTTATTTATGCCTACCTTTTTCATAAGACCACTATAAAACCCAGCTCATTTCCAAACATGTTGTTGTTGTTGTTAGGTGCCATCGAGTCAGTATCCGACTCATAGTGACCCTCATAGGGTTTTCAATGGCCGACTGTATCAGGATTGCCTTGGGAGTGGATTGCCAGGTCCTTCTCCCATCTTTGGGGTGCTGGGAATTGAACTTGGGACCTCAAAGACTGCAGCACAGTGCTCTACCAACTGAGCTAAATCCCAGCCCCCTTTCCAAACATACTGCCACCTATATTGGCCTGACTTGAGTTGTCATGATGGTAGAAGTCCAAGATCAAGCTGTTATCAGGGTTAAATTCTGGTAAAGTGTTTATTCTTAAATTGCAGACAGCCACCATCTTGCTTTTCCCTCAACATGGTCCTTTGTAGGTGGAGAAAGAAAAATCTCTGGTGTCTCTTCCTCTGTTTAGAAGGACACCAGTCCTGTTGGATTAGAGCCTCACCCACATGACCTCCTGTAGCCATAATTGCCTCCCTAAGTGTCCTATCTCAAACATATTGGGGGTTAGGGCTTTCAACACACAGAATTTAGGGGAATCTAGTTCATTGCATAATAGCCCCTCTTAACATGCAAATTTTAATTGGCTAAGGAGATTCTAATGTAAATCAAACTTCCTGAAGCCAAGTAAAGTGTTCCAAAGCAAACAAAATGTCTCAATTGTATGGAAGGCTGCAATAAGAGAAAGTAAACAGGAATTTTATAATTTTGAGGTCTGCAGAGAGTATAATTAATTCAAGAACATTTATATTATACTATAAGCTCTACCTGAGAAAGCTTGTTGATAAACAGCCTTCTGAACTGGAAGTAAAAATCATAAACTATCTGTGTGGATAAACTAGCTGTATTTTACACCCAACTTGGAATTAAAATTGCCTCACATCAAGATGCCTTACATTATAATGAGCTCATATTGAACTTTGAACAATTAATTGATTCTTTCATATGTTGTCAATAGAATTATTAAATGAGTGGAAAGAAGTCTGGAAATGACTGTGGCAATCTATAAATGATTTTCCAAGCAAAAGACACAAGGTAATGTGATTCTATAGGTGACCAACAATTAAAGCAACACTTGTTCATTTCAAAGATCAATCCCTTAATTACTTAGTTTCTGGCTTGAAAATTGGCAGATATGTTAAAGTTTAAAACAGTGCCTGGTTCATAAAAAGTCTTTGATAAGTTGCATAATCTTTGACAGTTTCAAATGGCCAAATCCTCTTTCTAACAATAATTAAAGCTTCCAGAAATTTAATCTCATTGATAAATTGCAGCAAAAAATTCCAAGAGGGGTGAATCTTGAGAAAATGTAACTATTCAGCCAAGTATCAAATTTTAGAACCCGATTTTCTTAATTTATTACAACTGTGCTTATATAAAACAATGTTGTAATGCATTTTTGGAATTCAATCATGCTTTTTGTCAAATGAGGCCACGAAACATTGTACTTTAAATATATCCATCCTTACCTTATGCCCTTTAATATGTGAAAAGGCACACAGAAACTGAAGGCATACTATGAAAGATTGAGGTAAATATTTCAAGAACAGCAGACAGTTTTGACTTAATAAAAATGATTTTAAGAAATGAAAAGTAAAAGGAAACAAATATGAACAAAAATTTGAAATATCTGGATATTAATGGTGTTAAGTTGAAAATAAACATTGTATTCAAATATCTGAACTTTGTAGTCAAGAATTTCTTATATCATTTTGGTAGAAGATTCCTTCATTTTTAATAAATTCACTTTGCTCATAAGCCTTAGAAATTCAGTTTAAATGAGAACTCTTCAAGCATTAACTCTGGGGGAATGCTTACTGCATTTTTAAAAGGCAACATGATCTGAAAAATGTCACTGAGCAATGCACAATATTCCTGTGCTTCCAACAGAACAAGAGGACAACACTATGTCCTTAATATATAACTTGCTTATAAGGTTAGATGTAATTATTAAACTTACTATTGGAAGAAATACTGTAGCTCAGAAATAGCTATGTTGGGAATTCTCATCCATTTTCTAGTGTACTTAAACTTAATTTTTATTCTTTTCCCTCTGAAAGGATAATAAGTTTATGGAAATCTCCTGAAATCCAGTGTAAATTTCTCAAAAGTGAACAACAAAAGGCTCAATTAATGCGGTTCAAAGCAGAGTTTGTTTAAAAGGGTTAAAGATTAAAGTGTAGAATTATGAGAGAGACTAGAATTGGAGAAAAGATAATACTTCTTAAAATAACACTTTAAGTCTCCGGAGCAAAGTGTGTGTGCAGATATAATTTGAAAATGCTAATAAGACAGCTTACAAGTAAGAGACAATTTTTATAAAAAGTATAGACTATCTTCAATGTATTACAAATCCCTAGAAACTTTAAATACAGGATTATCAACAGGATTCAACTTTTAAATGATACGTTTATTTTACTATAAACATATAATACTCTTCTATAATGACTCACTCTGCACACTCTATGGAAATGAACTGGTTTTTAATTTTAACATTCATATGAATTTTTATTAGACAATCACACACAAAAAATTTGCAGACCATGTTTCAAAGTTTGAAGATGACTGGGTACACACAGTTGTAAGCAACTGTATCATTCTGGAAAAGTACCTGCATGTATTGTTAGCAGTATTTTAAACTATGTATAAATATTTCCCAGTTAAACATGCGTCATCTTGGTCAACAAGAAATGTGAGAAAGAATGAATTGGCTAAAATCAGATTCTAACGGAAGTCTATTTGGTGTGGTTGAAAGAACACAGTTGCCGGTGTGGCGGCTCATTCCTATAATCCCAGCTAATCCGGAGGCAGAGGCTGGAGGATCACAGGTTGGAGGCCAGAGGCAGTCTGCATAACTTAATGAGAACCTGTCTCAAGATAAAAAATAAAAAAGGGAATGGGAGGTGCAGCTCCGTGTTAGAGAGCTTACAAAGTATGCACAAGGCCCTGGGTTTAGCCCCACAGTATGGGGGAGAAAAGTAGTTTGAATTCTGACTTCTTAAAATAGCTTCAGGACCACCTATCCTTTCTAGACTTCAGTTTCTTAATCTACATTGAAATCAATTTTGATGTGAAGATTTAATGCAACAGTATATATAAAAGGCCACAATAGAAGAGTTTTCACATAAATGATGCTCAATAAATATTCATTTTACCATTCACATATATATTAATATTTCAGTTAACATTTTAGAATTGACATAAAGTCATCACATATTTCTTTTCCCCCTATTTTTTTTTCAGTTCTTTCCAGAAAGACTGATCTGATTAGTCAAATTCCATGAGTTCTTTCCTTTAGAATCAACCTGTTCTTGTTTTTGGTGGGTGCAGGTGGGAAGGAAAAACCAGGAAAAAAGAGAAAGTCACAAATTCTAGATTTGCAAGAAAAAATCTTATTTTGCAGGATAAATTATATAGGATTGTAAAATAATATGAAGTAAGAATTATTTTTAAAATATCTATACCTTGTCAAGTACTTGAAATATAGAGACTACTGATTGCCTCACAATATTCTTCCTCTTCCTTAGCCACAGAACCCCACTTGCAAGCTGGGTACATCACCACTCAGATTAAACACTATGTTTCCCAGACTGCCTTGCAGTTGGTGTGATTAAATTCAACAGAGTTACTCCATGAAGTATTCTTGATTCTTGTTTGAAGGTAGTTGATTCAATCAAGTGACTCCAAAAAAAAAAAAAAATAGAGATGCTTTTTGCAGCATATCGGGTCATAAGATTACCAAGAAGAAGGAAACTGTGTTGGAGTAGAAACAAAGAATTTTAAGAGAGTAGATCATTATGTGTTAAGCTAAAACATATACATGTATTACAATCTTTTTTTCAAGAAAAACTGTTTTTTAAAAGTAATATTTTGGAAAAAATAAAATGTTTATAGAAGAAAAATTCAGAAATATGCATATATATTTATAGAAAAAATAAAGTGGCCTGTGATAGTATCCAAACATAATCATTACATAAATATTGTGCTTTTTTTACTATTTTAATGAATATACAAAACTGAGATCATATGATTTATACAGATTCTTTCATGCATTTAATCATTTAATTTTTGTGTACATATTTTTATTTTATAATGCTTCAGTTTGTATGATGACATACCAATACCACTAAAGAAAACTTTCATAATTCTCTCATGTAGGAACATTTATTCAATTAAGTTATAATTTTTACTCTGTTGTTTCTTATATACCAAAGGCAGTATCACAAAATATTTCAGAATTATTGAAAATGACTGTAAATGATTGAGAAAAGTGGCATCATTAATTACAGAGGAACATCAACAGGCACAATGAAATTGAAGATGAGATATTAACTAAACCTGTGTTCTTCATGCTCTCAATGAAAGATCATTTTCTACATAGTAAGTCCTTTGTTTCCTACTTTCCTTCTAGTGTTCTACAAGAATGGTTTCTGATGTGCTGGGCAGGCACATGCAAATGCTCCTTTGGATTGTAACAGCAATGGTATTTTATTGAGCATTCTTTGTTCCTACAATAGGAATTTCCTAGAGTAGGGGAATGTCTAGTATAAAGAAGTAACTATCCAGAGGAGAGAATAAAACTGCAAATTATAAGCATGCTAGAGAACTGATAATATATCAATTATTCCCTCATAGAAAAAAATGAGAATTTTAGGAAAAAACAACAATTATTTAATGACAGCACTTACAAAGTTAAAACAAACAAATTTATTTTAGTGTTTGATTTGATCTAAGTTTTTTCTAAACCATTTAGTCAATTTTCCTACCTATATTTTTAAATAATTATTTCCTCTGTGTGTGTGGCAGGGGTGTATATGCTTTTTCATGTGTCTTTTACTCTGTAGCTCAGTTGGTAGAGTGCGCTATCTGAAGCTCTGGCTTCTATTCCCAACACCACAAAAATAGGAAAAGGACCTGCCAGCCCACTCCCTATACAATCCTGAAACAATTAGCCATTGACAACTCTATGAATAGCAGAGAAGCACTGACAGAGTGCTGGGCATGTTACAGTGTTGTTTTATTATACATAGGGTCACTATGAGTTGGACCCAACTGGAAGGCAACTAAAAATAGCATTGTCTTATGTATTATTTTTTCCACGGGCTATCTATCCCCTTCCTTCCTTCCTTCCTTCCTTCCTTCCTTCCTTCCTTCCCTCCCTCCTTCTGTTCCTTCCTTCCTTCCTTCCTTCGTACCTTCCTGTCCCCCTCCCTTTTACCCTATTACTCTCTTTCTCTCTCTCCCTTCCCCCCACTCTTTCTTCCTGCCTACCTTCCACCCTCCAACCCTCTCTCTCTGTCCCTCCCTCCCTCCCTCCTTCTCCCTCCCTTCCCTCCTTCTTTTCTCGACTTTTCTTCTCTTCTCTTTTTCCTTTCTTCCTCCCTTATTTACTTTCTTTCTTTCTTTCTCTTTCTTTCTCTTTCTTTCTTTCTTTCTTTCTTTTGTCTGTCTGTCTCTCTTTCTCTTTCTCTCTCTCTCTCTTTTTCTTTTGTTTCTTTCTTTCTCCTTTTCTTTCCTTTCAACTTTCTTTCCTTTTCTTCTTTCTTTCTACCCTGTACTGAAGGTTGAACTCAAGGCCTTGCCCATGCTAGGCAAAATCTGAGCCCCTTTTCTACTTTCTATTTTGAGACAGGGTTTTGCTACATTACACAGGCTGCCAATGGCCTGGAACATGCGATACTCCTGCCTCAGCCTCCCATCCCAAGTAGCTAGGATTATAGGTGCATGCAATGGTACCCAGCATACCCATTTTATTCATCAGTTTTTTAATTCTTTCATCAATAGTGCAGTAACTTAGTCTTAACCACTTTTAATTTTGGATAGGTACACAAATTTCCCCTCATTTCCCTTCTTTTGCCTAATTTTATTAGGTCCCTCACCACCACAACTCCCCTACTTGGTGTTTTCTTCTGGAAATCTGAATCTTCAAATGATGTATGAGGGTGGAAAAAAAGTGAGAATATTAGTCTAGTTGCCACAGTACAGGAGAGGAAAGCTGCCTAATTTCCCTTGGTGAATCCATCAAGGTACTGGTCTCAATATGGGAGAATTCCACTGGAGCTCTTGTTTTTATTCACGTCTGCCTGACTGCTTCATTTCAGAAGACAAAAGTGTGAGTTCACCACCAGCTTCTTTCTAAATCTGACTATTTCAACCCTGCAGTTTTTATAAATTCCTCCAGATCCTCCTATCATTTTTTATCAGTTTTTAGTGGTCATCATAAGAATTTTACTACGAAGTTGGGAGAAGTGAGGGAGTTCTAACCAGCCAGCTGGCATTTTACTCCCCAAGTCCCACTGCTTCTTAAAATTATAGTATTTGCATAATATAGTTGTTGAAAGAAATCACATATTACACTGTGTTCTGTTGACATGAAGAGGAAAAACATTCCTTCACTTGAAAATGTGCTCTGCAACTCCACTCTCTACATAAAAGGGGCTAAATGTGGTTACAGAATTAATACCAGGACTTGACAGTCACTAGCAAAGTAACTTTTAAGGAATCCTGGTAAAGATGTTTTCTACTGAGGAAAATATAAAATTATGTCTTCCTCTTCTTAATGCCATTTTATGTCACTGCTGTTCAGATAAAAATACAAAATATCTCTATACAAGTCCAAAACAATGTAGGGTAAGAGGAGAATTAGGAGGCGGGGACAGAATGATGCTCCCTGAATGGAAGTATGAACTAAATTGCATCTAAGTTCTGTCTCAAACTACACATTCAATTTGTCATTGAATGTATGGACTACTTAATTTTCATTTTCCAAATTTAAAGACAGAAAAATAATTGGTAAACTCTCTGTGGCTTAAGGACAGTTGAAATCAACTGAAGTAGAATGGTCTTATCATAAGTAATCAGAACTTGTTAGTGGCTAATTAATCTAAAGGTTAAACAGATAATGACTAATCATGATAGAATCCTGCTTTAATTATAATTGTATTTTATATACACATATTGACTGATTCACTAGACTTTTGTGGTAAGAACGAGGTGTCATCTTTGAAGCTGAGTTTTGGCTTTCTTGTGGATATACCTCCGCAATTCCTTGTCCGTTTTAAAGCTTTTATTCCATTTAAATGTATTAAGACATTAAATTCACTTGCAAAAAACTGAAAAAAAAAATCTTTGCATATATTTGACCCCAAAACTGGTAGTTGGCTTGCTCCGGGCTAATTAGACGATCTTTTTTATTTTTCCTGACTTTTCTTCACTAGCTTTTCCAAAGCACTACATTTTCTTTGGAATTCATAGTAATTCTTCAGTATAATATAATTCTTCCCAATGTAGGCACTGAATATGAGGATACTGTTCAGTAAATATGCATTCATGTATTTCATGTAATAACTTCTAATGTAGACATGATGAAAGTTTGGATTATAAAATTCCATAGGCTTAAAAAAGCCATTTTTGGTAACTGCAATAGGTGTGTGATACTCAAAGATTCCAAACTGTGGACTATGATGTTTCAAAAAAATCACTGCTTCACTTTTTAAGAAAATAGCCCCTAAGGATATAAAACCAAACAAATGTATCACGTCACATGTTTACAAATAGAAAACATGAAACTAACAGTGTTTGTTTGAAAATGCTAGTGGTCTTTCTCCCCCACAGGTCTGTCAGTTTGCTGCGCTGCGGGGGCTTGTGTGTTGCAATGAGGCTGAGAGCTCTGCCACTAGTACCTCAATTATGAGCAAGGTTACCCATGGTGGACAGGTTTTCAGCTGAGCTTCCAGACTAAGACAAACTAGGGAGGAGGCACCTGAGAACTACTCCTCAAACAACTAGCCATTGAAAACCCTATGAATAGCAAAAAAACACTGTCAAATATAGTGCCGGAAAATGAGACCCCCAGGTTGGAAGGCACTCAAAAGACTACTGGGGAAGATTTGCCTCCTCCAAGTAGAGTCTACCATGATGACGGAAATGGAGTAAAGCCCCAGGGACCTCCATTTGCTGATATGGCACGACTCAAAATGAGGAGAAATAACTGTAAACATCCATTAATAATTGGAACATGGAATGTACGTAGTATGAATCTAGGAAAATTAGAAAATGTTAAAAGAGAAAAGGAGCGCATAAACATTGACATTCTAGGCATCAGTGAGCTCAAATGGACCAGCATAGGCCATTTTGAGTCAGACAATCATATGGTCTACTATGCTGGGAATGATAAAATAAAGAGAAATGGGCTTGCATTCATCATCAAAAAAGACATTTTAAGGTCTATCCTGAAATACAATGTTGTCAGTGATACAATAATATCCATACACCCACAAGGAAGACCAGTTAATATGACTATTATTCAAATTTATGCACCCACCACTAAGGCAAAAAATGAAGAAAGGGAAGACTTCTATCAGCTTCTGCAATCTGAAATAGATCAAACACGCACTCAAGACATACTGATAATCACTGGTGACTGGAATGCAAAGGTTGGAAACAAAGAAGAAAGCTCGGTAATTGGAAAATATGGTCTTGGTGACAGAAACGAAGCTGGAGATCGCATGATAGAATTGTGTCAGACCAATGACCTTTTCATTGCAAATACAGTTTTTCAACATCATAAGCGGAGAGTATTCACATGGACTTCACCAGATGAAACATACAGGAATCAATGTGGAAAGAGACAATGGAGAAGCTCTATGCAAAATGTCAAAACAAGACCAGGTGCAGACTGTGGATCAGACCATCAACTTCTCATATGCAAGTTCAAACTGAAGCTAAAGAAAATTAGAACAAGTATACGAGAGCCACGGTATGACCTTGAGTATGTCAAGTTCAGAGACCACCTCAAAAATAGGTTTAATGCATTAGACACAAATGACAGGAGACCAGAAGAGTTGTGGTACGACATAAAAGATATCATTCAAGAAGGAAGCAAAAAGTTCTTAAAAAGACAAGAAAAAAAGAAAAGACCAAATTACATGTCAAAAGAGACACTGGACCTTGCCCTCGAACATAGAGCAGCTACAGTAAAAGGAAGACATGATGAAGTTAAGGAACTAAACAGAAGGCAGCTTGCAAAGACAAAAACAAATATAATGACATGTGCAGGGAGCTGGAGGCAGAAAACCAAAAGGGAAGAACACGCTCTGTGTTTCTCAAGCCTAGGGAAATGAAGAAAAAATTCAAGCCTCGAGTGGCAGGAGTGGAAGATTCTACAGGGAAAATATCAAATGATGCAAGAAACATCAAAAGAAGATGGGAAGAATACACAGAGTCATTATACAAGAAAGAATTGGTAGATGACCAACCATTCCAAGAGGTTGCACATGAAGAGGGACCAATTGTGTTAAAGGACGAAGCGGAAGCTGACTTGAAAGAACTGGAGAAACACCAAGTCCAGGAATTGATGGGATACCAATAGAGATGTGTCAACAAACAAATGCAGCACTGGAGATGTTAATATGTTTGTGCCAACAGGTTTGGAAAACAGCTACTTGGCCAACTGACTGGAAGAGATCCATCTTTGTGCTTATTCCCAAAAAAAGGGATCCAACTGAATTTGCAAACTATGGGACAATATCATTAATATCGCACACCAGCAAAATTCTACTAAAGATCATTCAGAAGCGACTGCAGCAGTATATAGACAGGGAATTACCAGAAAATCAAGCGGGATTCAGAAGAGGGCGGGGAACCAGGGACATCATTGCTGATGTCAGGTGGATAGTAGCTGAAAGCAGAGAATATCAGAAAACTGTCTATATATGTTTTATTGACTATGCAAAGGCATTTGATTTTGTGGATCATAATAAAGTATGGATAACACTTTGGAAAATGGGAATACCAGAACACCTAATTGTGCTCATGAGAAATCTGTACATGAACCAAGAGGCAGTTGTTCAAATAGAACAAGGAAACACTGCATGGTTTAAAGTTGAGAAAGTTCTGTGTCAGGGCTGTACACTTTCACCCTATCTCTTCAATTTATATGCTGAGCAAATAATCCGAGAGGCTGGACTTTATGAGGAAGAACGTGGCATCAAGATTAGAGGAAGACTCATTAACAACCTGTGTTATGCAGATGACAGCACTCTGCTTGCTGAAAGTGAAGAGGATTTAAAACATTTACTGATGAAGATCAAAGAGCATAGCCTTCAATATGGGTTAGGACTAAACATCAACAAAACAAAAATCCTTACAACTGGGTCAGCACACAACTTCACAATAAATGGAGAAAAGATTGAGGTTGTCCAAGATTTTACTTTGCTTGGCTCTATAATGAACACCCATGGAAGCAGCAGTCAAGAAATCAAAAGACGCATTGCTCTAGGAAAAGCTGTGGCAAAAGATCTCTTTAGAGTATTGAAAAGCAAAGATGTCACATTGAAGACGAAGGTGAGTCTGACTCATGCCATGGTATTTTCAGTGGCATCATATGGTTGTGAAAGCTGGACACTGAACAAGAGAGACAGAAAAAGAATGGATGCTTTTGAACTGTGGTGCTGGAGACAGCTATTGAATATACCATGGAATGCCAAAAGGACCAACAAACCTGTCCTAGAATAAGTTCAACCAGAGTGCTCCTTGGAAGCAGGAATGGCCAAACTGCATCTTACATATTTCAGACATGTAGTCAGGAGAGATCAATCCCTGGAGAAGGACATCATGTTTCGGAGAGTGACAGGTCAACGCAAAAGAGGAACACTCTCCACCAGATGGATTGACACGATGTCTGCAACAATGGGCTTAAACATAAAGAAGATCGTTTGCCTGGCACAGAATCGGCAAGTGTTTCGATATGCTGCAGATAGGGTTGCTATGAGTCAGACTCAACTTGATGGCACCTAACAACAACAAGAAGTGTTCTTTCTGCATTTTCTTATTACATATCCTTCCAGTGACTTTGCAGTACTCAAGATATGCTCAAGTCTAACATGTTTATCTTCTCTGAAACTTAATCTCTGTAATTTTTGTTTCCATTTCAGTATCCATACTTTGCCACCTCAACTCCAAATTGGCAGCTTTAAGAAATTTCAAAAGTATGTGTCTGGTTAGGGGCTGGGCATGAAGCTCAGTGGTAGAGTACTTCCTTTGCATATAGGAGGTCCTTGGTGGGATTCCTCGATCCCTAGCACTGAAAAAAAAAAAAAAAAGAAAGAAAGATAAACAGAAAAGAAAGAAAATAAGTCTGGCTCAAAGCTGAATACAATCTGTTAAAATCTTATACTACCCTGGAAAAAATAAGAAAGGAACAGGAATCAGGAATGTAACCTTTTTGACCCACAAAATGGCTTTTTGAGTTATAATGTCATTGGTTTTTTCCAAATAGAAGTCAAATAAGTTGTTAGTAACAAAGAAAATTTTAAATATTATACCTGATGGCCTTCACATCATGGTATGAACAATAGCCATATTTGAAACGAAAGATCATAGCAGAACTAATTTCAAATTTTATTTCTCTGTCTTGTCCTACTGCCCTATTTTTCTGTATTCCTTAGACAGTAAAATATTCAAAGCTTAATTTGTTAATTCATTTTTGAAAACATTTAGTGCTATCAACCATTTTTTCTTTTCTTCAAGGGACTCTGACTTTTTTTTGCCCATGAGTTTATTATGAATTAAATATAATTTCAGTACTTTAGACGGCACCTTTCTCACCTTGAATTCTACCATTCTCTGCAAGGATGGTGGTGCAAGGTTTCAATCCTTGTATTTTCTGCCTTTTTTCCTTCATATGTGCAGTCTGTTGATGTAGTCTGTTCTCAAGAACAAAGTAACTTTAGACCTCTCATACACTCATGCACTTCCATGCCACCTAGTTCTATTTATATTAAATCAGACATTTCCATGTAATTTCGTATTCTTTCAAGTGTGTTCTCTGTAGCCAAGTAAACTCAACAAGTCAAATTTAAGATCATATCTAAAAAGAAAATCTTAACTTCGTCAGAGTAAAGGAATAGGTTTCATTTAGATATTTCTTGTTTTTAGTGCCTTGCTTGATAGAATTATTATGTGTAACACGAAGTCTGACACAATTAAAATTTAAATAGCCAAAACTAAATTTCAGCTCAAGCAATGGGAAAAATTGAAAAAGTTGAACTCCTGGAATAAGAGGATTAGCATTATTATTACTTAAAAGTGTCCAGTTTCATGTGGATTTATAGGACAATAGTCATTGTATTGATGAACTAGTTTAAGGCACAGTTTAAAAGGCAAACATTAAAAATAATTTGGTTTCATTTTTATCGTTTAACACATTACATAAAATTGAAATATTGATAATAAATAATAATCTATTTCTATATTGGAAATA
Organism: Pedetes capensis; assembly: GCA_007922755.1. Classification (NCBI taxonomy): domain Eukaryota; kingdom Metazoa; phylum Chordata; class Mammalia; order Rodentia; family Pedetidae; genus Pedetes; species Pedetes capensis. The sequence continues at coordinate 80,759 of VMDO01006783.1, forward strand.
TTATACCCAAAGCAACTTACCAAAGTGAAGAACATAACACCAGAATTCTTAGAATCAGAACATTCCCAAAGGGATACAATTTGAACAGAAGAGCCTGGCACCACTTGTACCCACACTTAATACACAGTACTAATGATTGTTTTAATCACTTGAATAATTATAAAGAATATTCTTTTGCCCATTAGTGTGAGGTACTTTTAAGTCAACCTGGAATAGAAATGTTTTAAACAATTTCCCTTTTATTGTATTCATTGTTTGTTTATTTATTTATTTTGTGGTACTAGGGGATTGAACCTAGGGCTTCACACATACTTTGAAACTACTCTACCACTGGGTTTCTCCCCAGCCAATTTTTAATTTTTATCTTGAGGTAGAGTCTTGCTAAATCACACAGGCTGCCGCTGTCCTTGAACTTGTGATCCTCCTGCCTCTATCTCCTGAGTCCCTGGGATTACAAACCTATGCCACTGTGCCCAACCTATTCATTGTTTTTAATCTAAAGACCAGCATTTTCTGATATTAATACATTCTCTCTTTCAACTTAACTTGCAATTGCCTCTTTATTTTCAATCATTCTTGATATATTTGTTCTAAACTGGTTTCTTTCAAACACCCTAAAGACTTTGTCTTCTAAGATAAGAATTTGATTTGTTCATATTTAGTTTAATGCCCTGTATAATTGATTTTATCTTTATCTCATTTTATTATTTATTTTACATTATATACTCTTTGTTTATTCTTGTTGGTATGATCAACAAACTGTATTTTAAATATCTATTCTTTTTATTGATAATTTCTCTTTCTATCATCTTATAAAGATTCTACCATTTAATGAAAACAAGAAATAAACTATGTTCTAAGATCCACAATCCTTCTGTCCACCTCAATTAGATGACAACTTTACCTTAAATTTATTTCTATTCTCTATTATCCTTGTTTTATTTTTAATTGACATATAATGTTTGTACATATTTATGGAGTACAGGGTGATGTTTTCATACATCACATTGTGGTCGATCAAATTGATCAACATATCCATGACAAATGTTTATCATCTGTGGTAAGAACAGGCAAAAATCCCCTTTTGTAGTTATTTTGAAATATGCAATGAAATAGTGTTGACTATAGTTACTTTTCTGAACTTTCTGAAGACCCAGGTTCTATTCCCAGCACTTGGTAAATGAGAGAAAGACATGGCAGTAAACTCTTGAAGCAATCTCAAAACAATCATCCACTGAAAACCCTGTGGGGATATCTATGAGTCACACCCGACTTGACAGCACCTAACAACAATAGTCACTATATTGTGCAAGAGAGCACTGAAACTTACTTCTCCTATCTGTAATGCTTTTTCCCTTTGACGAATGAAAGTGCTCTACCACTGAGCTGCACTCCCAGGCCCCTTTTAAAATTTTTTTATTTTCAGTCAGAGTCTCACTAAATTACACAGTCTGGCTCTGTCTTTGAACTCACAATCCTCCTGCCTCCACCTCCAGAGTCACTGGGATTACAGGCATGTGCCATTGTGATTGGCTCAAGATAATCTCTTTCACATTCCACAAGTGAGTGAAATCATTTGGCCTTTCTGTTTTCTGCCTGATTTATTTTGCCCAATATAATGTTCTCCAGGTTCATTCATGTTGTCACAAAGGATAGGATTTTATTCTTCTTTTGTCTTCCTCATGAACTTTATTCATTTCACCTATCATTTCTTACCTCTGTGTTTGCCAAGATTATTTCACAGCATGGTAGATCACCTTACTTCCTAAGGGTATGAAGTTTTCCCTTATTTTCCATATTATTTTCCATATTTCACTTCCTAGCTCTCAGCTGAGGACATGTAACAGGTCATGGCCAATGGCATGTAAATAGAAGTCATATGGGTGTTTCTGGGTTAAGGCGGTAGTGAAAAGCATTTGTGAATATACACAATTTCTCTCTTAGAAAACAGGTACCCTAACTGGAGGAGATCCATACTTGTGTCTATTCCTGAGAAAGGGGATCCAGCTGAAGGTGGAAACTACCCAACCATATCATTCATATCAAATACAAGCAAAATTTTACTAAAGATGATTCAAAAGTAACTGCAGCAGTATATAGACAGGTCATTGCCAGAAAATCAAGGTGGATTCAGAAGAGGGAAGGAGAACCATGGACATCTTTGCTGATGTCAGATGGATATTAGCCAAAAGCACAGAATATCAGAAAGATGTCTATCTATGTTTTATCAGCTATGCAAAGGTATTTGATTCTGTGGATCGTAATAAATTATAGATAACACAGAAGAATAGGAATACCAGAGCACCTAATTGTACTCATCAGGCATCTATACATGGAGCAGGAGGGAGTTGTTTGAACAGAACAAGAAAACACTGCCTGCTTTAAAGTTGAGAAAGGTGTGTGTCAGGGCTGTATCCTTTCACTATATCTCTTCAATTTCTATGCTCAGCAAATAATCTGAGAAGCTGGACTTTTATGAAGATGATCACGAAATCATGGTTAGAGAAAGACTCATTAACAACCTGTGTTATGCAGATGACACAATTCTGCTTGCTAAAAGTGAAGAAGATTTGAAACATTTAGTGATGAAGATCAAAGAACATACCCTTCAGTATGGATTGTCACTCAACATCAACAAAAGAAAAATTGTTACAACTGGGTCAGTATGCAACTTCACAACCAATGGAGAAAAGATTGAGGTTGTCCACAATTTTGCTTTACTTCGTGTTGCAACCAACCTGTGGAAGCAGCAGTCAAGACATTAAAAGGCACATTGCTTTGGGAAAAGCTGTGGCAAAAGATCTCTTTAGAGTATTGAAAAGTATAGATGTCACATTGAAGAGGAAGGTGTGCCTGACTCATGCCATGGTATTTTCTGTTGCATCATATGGTTGTGAAAGCTGGACATTGAACAAGTGAGATGGGAGAAGAATTGATGCTTTTGAAATATGGTGCTGGAGACGATTATTAAATATACCATGGGCTGCCAACAGAACCAATAGATCTGTTCTAGAAGAAGTACAACCAGAATGCTCCTTGGAAGTAAGGATGGCTAGACTGCGTCTTATGTATTTTAGACATGTAGTCAGGAGGGACCAATCCCTGGAGAAGGACATCATGTCTGGGAAGGTGTCAGATCAAGGAAAAAAAAAAGGAAAATGCTCCACTAGATAGATTGACACAGTGTCTGCAACAATGGGCTTAAACTTAATTAAGATCATGTGTCTGGCACAGAATCAGGGAGTGTTTTATTTTGTTGAATATAGGATCACTATGAGTCTGACCTGTGCTGGGATTTAGCTCAGTTGACAGAGCGAGGCGCTGCAGTCTCTGAGGTCCTGAGTTCAATTCCCAGCACCTCAAAAATGGGAGAAGGACCTGGCAATCCACTCCCAAGGCAATCTTGAAGCAATCTGCCGTTGAAAACCCTATGAGGGTCGCTATAAGTCACATACCAACTCATGGCACCTAACAACAACAACAACTCCCTTTTGTTTCATTAGTCTGTAGATCCTATTCCAAAGTTCTTGAAATGATATTCTTCATGCCTGTTTGATGTTCTCCCCTTGCAGTAACAAGGGAATTTAAACTTATAGCTTATTTGGTTTTCACTTGATATTTAGTGTTCAGGCTTTTTTTTTTTTTTTTTTTTTTTTTTTTTTTTTTTTTTTTTTTTTTTTTTTTTTTTTTTTTTTTTTTTTTTTTATGCTGGGCCTTGGACCCAGAGCCTCATGCATGCTAGACAAGCTCTTGGCTAAGCTAACTCCTCTGCCCCAGTTCAAGACTTTTAAACAGAATGTGTGTATAGTTCCTTACTGATCCAACCTGAAATTTAGTGAACACTTTGAAAATTCATGTTCAAGGTAACCATCAACTCTAGATGTACACATTTTATAATATTCATGCAAAAAAAGCCTCTAAGTTGGTGCCCAACAATCCCCACCTCCTAATATTCATACACTTTGTGGAGTCCCTTGGAACCCTGTACCAAGTTTGGTGTATTGCAGCATACAAAGAAATGATTGCATATCACTTCCGAGATTAGGTTATTGGACTTTGGCTTCCGTCTTGAGCACTCTTGTACACGTTTCACAATTTTTCTCTGAGATCCCTTGCTCTGGGGATAGCCATGTTCGAGCTGTTCTATGTAGAAGCCCATGCAGTGAGGAACTGAAACCTCCTACCAGAAGCCACATGAATTAGCCTGAAAGTGACCGTGCTTCAGCAATGGTCAAGTTGAGAAACTATAGCCTTGGCCAGAAGTTTGACTTCAATCTTATGAAAGATCCTGAGTCAGAACCAGGGTCCTGACACACACACAAAAAATCATGAGATAATGAAATATAGTATACTATGCTTCTTAGTTTGGGAATCATTTGTAATAAAGCAATAGATAACTAATGCAATGTCACTTGTCTATTTATTGTCTCTGCGATTTGTTTCATTTTTCTTTTACAAATTCTTATTAGTAACATTTTTGGCTTCTTAAATCTAGCCTACCAAATTTCTTTTCCCTCCAAATTTTTAACTTTTTAATATTTTTTCCCTGGGTTTTTAATATTTTTGTCCTTGGTATTCCAGTCAAATAATTCAAGCTTCTGAGGTGATTGACCTCTGTTGCTAATTAGCTAATGAATTGTTTAATTGGGAAATTATGTTTTTGTATGTTTTAATTTCTATGGCTTATTATTAGGAAAGAAGTTGTCTGTTTCTGCAGAAACACTAGGAGGAACGGTACTGTCCTTAGACTCAAGTCTGAGAAGATTCATCCTGTGCTTCCAGCCCCTCTCTTAGCTTTTGAGAGACAGATCGATAATAGGATACTAATTCAGTCCTAAGGATATTTGTAGATCTCAGAAAGGCCATTTTCAAGATATTCTTCTTTTCAGTCTGTGTTCCTAAGATGCTACTGTTTAGTGTCTCTCTCTCTCATTCTCTCTCTTTCTCTCTCTCTCTCTCTCTTTCTCTCAATCAAAACCAAAGGCTTCAGTCATGATAATCAACTGCTCTATCACTGAGCTACACCCCTCCCAGCGTGTTCAGTCTCTTCAATAGCCAGCAGGAGAGAAAAACACCTCAAAGAGCAGAATTATCAAGGAGCAAAGCCTTATATTACATTTATAACAAACTTTTTTAGCCTAGTAGAAGCCAAAAGCTTGGAGTTAGAAATGGTCAGAAAAGAAATGATTCCCTTATCATTTTACAGCCAAATTTTAGAGAAAAAATACATTTTGTCTACTAAACATTCTGTCTTGGAAATAGGAAACCATAATGAATGCAAAAAAAAAAAAAAAAGTTCAAGAAAAGGCACCAGCCTGTTGGTATCATGCAATTGCTACATAGAGAATAATAGGCTATTTCCCATTGAAAGTAACTAAGTTAAGACTAGAGCCAGGATATTGTTAGTACTTCAAAGATGATGTGCAAGGGGTAAATCAATTCTTGCACTTTACATGACAAGGGACAATACTCAGTCCATAGAACTTAACATCTTGATAAGGTTATTTCTAGAAAACATTACAAGGTATATTAGGTACCTGGCACCAATTTTCTTTAATTCTTCAAAATCCTACCAATTTCGATATAATTGTCTCCAGTTAGAGGTTTTGAGAATGCTGGTTATATCCGCTTTGTGAGGTGAAGCCACATGAATTAGCTAGATGGAGATACCAATCATGCCAAACTCTAAGATTTTAGTAAAAATTCAAAGCAGAGACCAAGGAAATTGAACTTGCTTGAAGTGATAAGGAGAATAATGGTGAAAGGTGTACATTTTTATAGCCCTCCTGAAGAAGGTAATTTATAAGCAGAAATAGGCATGAATTTATTTTTAGTGGTGAGGAGAGCATGCTGGGGAGAGGAAAGAGTAAGGATTAGGCTTAAGGTTTTGTGTCAAACAGCAAGTCAAAGATGGTATGATTTGGAACATTCTTTAAAAGTTTAAGAGAAATAAGGAGTTTCTAATACCTCAGAAGTAGTAACTACATCATTATATTCACAAACATATTTTAGCTGACGTGAGTGCAAAATTACTCTAAAATCAGGATAATGAAGTTGTATTTTGCTGTAATAGGATTTCCCCCTCTTCTAATCACTTAAAATCCAGTTCAAGAATCTGCCAAATCCTAAATAATTACATGAGAGATCTAATCTTCCTCCCGTGTCAGTGTAATCACAGCAAACAATGTTCAGCTTCAGCCCCATAGAGTTTTAACTGAAAAATACACAAAGAACATTTCAAGGGTCACATATCACCAAATAAAATTATGAGTACAACATTGCTCATATATGTCAGCGAAGGAAAATAAAGCCAGGATATTTGTAGAGAGATATTGCACAAATCAACAATACACAAAAGTGATGTCCTGAGAAATGAAATGGCCCATTGCAAAAGCCACCACAGATGAAATAAAGACATCCATACCACTTGCGGGCCTGCAGCGGTAGCCCTGTGGCATCCGATCCCGTCAGATCTCGGAAGCTAAGCAGGGTCGGGCCTGGTTGGTACCTGGATGGGAGACCGCCTGGGAACACCAGAAGCTGTAGGCTTGGGAGAAGGACCTGGCAACCCCCTCCCAAAAAAAATCAATCTGCCATTGCAAACCCTATGAACAGCAGAGAAGCACTGACAATAGTGTTTCCCCTGTTGTACAGAGGGTCGCTATGAGTCGGATACCGACTCGATGGCACCTAACAACAACAACAACAACAACATACCATTTTCTGGCTACAGAACTCCTGCCATGCACCACTGGATAGTAATAACAACAACAACAACAACAACAATAGTGGTGTTTCAAAGATGCCTGTGGCTACAAATCTCTCAATTATTTCACTTTGAGAGTGGTAGCCATACCTTTTTCAGGTGACAAAGTGACCACTTGGTCTCTTTGGAAAAATTGGAAGACTTTCAAACAGCAAAATGCTCACATATTAAAGTCAGTGATAGAAGAGAGTTGAGGAAGGAAGAAATATTTCTATATGAAACACCCTACATCACATTAATGTGCCAATTTGGAAGTGCTGGATTCTAAATAAATCCAGGCTGCCACAGGTCATGAGTCATGAGAAAGCCACAAATTATTTATCCCAAGCTTGACAGTTCTAAAACTACACCCAGAAAAGTTTGTGGCCAATTTTTTGAAGGGAAATTTTTTTCCTTTATTAGTAAATGATGATGGGGTACAGAGTAATACTGCATTGGCTTTTTCCATTATGCATCCTTTATATCACTTCTGGCAACACTTTCCTCAACCCACAAGGTTTATGGAGTCTTGTGGCTAATCTGTAGTAAAACTCCAATGCTTATTTGGGTTATATTCTCTATTTTTCCAATATAACTATGAAGTTGTGCTATTAAATTGAGATCATCCTCTCCCTATTCGTCCTTCCACATAGAACCTCGGCCCCATTCCATCTTCTCCAGCCTTCACTTCCCTTTGCTAGTTCCCTCCGTCCTTCTTTCTAATCTTTATAGTGTCCCTTCTATGCTAAGTTTGTGAATTTTTATATATCAATTTATGTACAGGATTTTTTCTTCTGAAGGGAAAATTCTTTTTTTATTGGAAATTTTTGATGTACAGTTTAATGTGTTTCATTCTGTCATGCGTTTCATTGTAACATTTCCATACATGTGTTTCATTGTATGTTGCACAGATAGCTTCCCCCTTACCCTCTTGTGCACCTTCTCCCCTCCTCCCCGCCCTCACCAAAGGCCTCTCTTCTTCTTGCATGTCTTTTTGGGGGATTATTTTTCTGTATACCCTTGCATCCCGATTGTGATTTAAGTCCAAACTTTTCTCTGTAGTGATCTATTTTTTTACATTGTCAGTAGTATTACATGAATAATCTAGCCCATTTGTATTATTACCATTCTTTGTTATTGTTGGTATTATTATAATTATTTCCCAAACTATTAAAGTTGGGCTATTTACTTTGAGGTTGCACTCTCTCTCATTCTTCACTCCTCCTTGTCCCTCTTCCCCCTCCTGTCATTCCCATCATCTCTTCCTTTTGCTACATCCCTCCCTCCTTCTTTCTGCTCCCTAAATTGTCCTGAAGGGAAAATTCTAATCGAATTGTCTACAGAGTCTTTCTTTGCATTTGGAAATTCAGTGGCTTGCCATTTCCAATATTTGCCTTTCTTCAATTTTCAATTCTATTAATATATATTAATTGTAAATATATAAGATAATATATAGTATCAGATTTTTTATCAATTTTTACTCTATTTCAAGATGATTATAAGCTTTCTTAAAATGGTTGTAGTTTGAGTTTGTCAAAAAGATAATGCCTTCAAATTTGCAATGAAAAACAGTACATGAAGTAAAGAATTATCATCTGTTTATTATGGAATTCCCTCTTTTTCCTACTGGAAACTCTCAACATATTGTCCTTAGGCACAGACTAAGAAATAACTATATAGTACCTTATCCAAATTACTCTCTAAGTATCATCATTCAAAAACAGGTAGCAGAGATAATTCTACTAATCAATGACAAAACAAAACAGAAAAAGCTAATTCTGGAAGAAATAATGAGGATAAAGTTCTTCCAGGCATCTTGAGAGGTTATTTATAACTTCCAAAGCACTCAACTTTTAGAGAATTATTAACGTAGGAAAAGAAGAATGTGATTTAGGTATTATAACATTCTTGAATGTAAAACATACGCATTGTATTTTGGACTATTTAAATGCAGACTCACATTGCTAAAAAAAGAAGCTATTTGTACATTATATTGGTTTCTAGATTTACTGCAGACATAGAAATGAACAATCATTTGTTGTGAATATTGCTTGGTTCTTTATCTTAAAGAAGGAACAGAAAACAGAAACAAAAACAAATTTAAAAAGCCCTAAACTCAACACATATTATTAAAACACACACACACACACACACACACACACAAAGTGAGAAAGAGGGTTGTAGCAGGTACTTTTTTGGAAGATGGCCCAAATAGTATTACTCATCTCAGTAACTGCAGTAGGAGTACATGCTTTGGAATTTGCCCCATCAAAAGCCCAGTTCTCTTGCATCTGAGTTGGTTGTGACTGGTTCAACCAAGAAATGCTGAGGGGCCAGAGCTCTCCAAACCCTCTGTTGGGATGCTCCCTTTCATAACTCTGTTTCCAGGCTGTGAGAATTCTGTGCAGCATGGGAAACCACATGTGAAGTCTGGCAATGACATTTTCTGCTGAATCTAGCCTCAAGTCACCCAGCCCAGGTGTCATACATACACAGGAAGGAGTTTCCACATGACACCAAATCACTGTCACACAAATTAAATCCAGTATATCATTGAGTAGAAACAAGATATCTTGCTTGCTCTTTCCTGTCTGAATTCCCAAATTATAAAATCTCTGAGGAAAATAAAAGTATTTTCACTTCTCCTTTCTGAGCAAACTCTGGGGTGCTTTGTTATGCAGAAATGGTAAATTAAATAGAATTACATACTTACAGATGAGATCCTCCCAAAACAAAACCCAAAGCAAGTGAATTTTTTTGTTTTTTAAGATTATTGTCAGGTAAACTGGGCACAGTGGCACATGCCTATAATCCCAGCAACTAGGGAGGCAGAGGCAGGAGGATAGCAAGTTTGAGACCATGTGCAGCCTGCATACTTTAGCAAAACCCTGTCTTAAAAAAAGTAAAAAATTGGGCTGGGGGTGCAGCTCAGTGGTAAAGCACTTGAAAAGCACGCAAGTGCGAGGCCCTGGGTTCAACCCTTAGTACCGCAAAACAAAAAAATACCAAAAAAAATTATTGTCAGGTAGCTGTCCAAAAGATCTCATGGAAGACTGAAAGAATTGTCCTTCAAAAGACATCCACATCTTCATCTCTGGAATCTGTGCATATTACCTGATTTAAGATTCATTGTAGATATAATTAAATTAGGTATTTTACGATGGAGAGATCAGCCAAATGGGCTCTTAGTGCCATCATAAATATCCTTACAGGAGCAAAGCAGAGGAAGATTTGATGCACCCCAAGTAAACAATCACTGTGAAAGCAGGCAAAGAATGCAGTGATGCAGCCACTAGCAGCTGGAAGAGTCAAAGAATGGATTCTTTGCTAAGGATTTCAGAGGGAGCATCTTAATTTTGCCCAGTGAAACTGATTTTGGATTTGTCTACCCGAACTATGTGAGAATGCATTTCTATTATTTTAAACAACTCAGCTTGTAGTAATTTGTTATAGCAACCATGGAAAAGTAATATAGCCCTCTGACAGTCAGCAATAATTTGAAAGAGACTGAGGTGATTGTTGTTGGAAGCTAAAGGCATATGTCATGGTTGGATAGCTTGATAACATTTATGCACAGTAATTTGGAAAGTAAGAAATGCTCTACTGAGGTCAGTGCACTAAGTGAGGAGGTTTTTGGAAGAGAAATTGAAGTGCATATGGCTTGTTCTAGCTGGTTGTTGTAGAACATGAGAGCAGAGATTAGCTAAATAAAGTATTCATTTCCAAAAGCGGCTATAGAGGGCTTAGACAAGTCTTTCTAGACAGAAAAGAATTCTCAAAAAAGAAAGGGTTTTTGGTTTATATATCAAATCCAGAGTGCTGGAGACAAAACATTGTCTTAGAGTAAAGATGAAACTCAAGTGTGTCTACAACTCCTGTTAGGAAGACCTCAGAAAGATTTACGCTTGTGCATCGATAACACATGCAGAGAGACAGAAAAGTTTTCTAACAGTCTTCTAGGTATGCCTCTGTAAAAAAAAGTTAGGGCCTGTAAAGCTTTTAAGAATATTATTTTAGCAGGGCACAGTGATGCATGCCTGTAATCCCAGAAATTTGGGAGACAAATTTGAGGCCAAAAGTACCTTATGCAACTTGACAAGACCCTGATTCAAAATTAAAAACAAAAAATGGACTAAACGTGCTGCCTAGTGGAAGAACACTTGCAAAGCACTGGGTTCAATCCCTAAGTATTGCAAAAACCCCAAACCAAGCAAATAAAAAAGAATATTATTTCATACAAGTCCCACAAGAAGCTGAAAGGAGCATTAGGTTTGTCTCTAAGAGATTTGTGAGTGTAGGTTTTGCCTAAATGATTAGGTTTATAAATTGCCATATAACAAACTCACAAAGTTTTAAAAGAAATTATATCAGCTGAGACTAGAAGGGACAGACAGAACCAAAGGAAAAGAAGCCTTTTCCCCTTTCTGCAGGAAAGATACAAGATAAAAACAAAAGTAAAGAAACAAGTACAAATCTGTCCTGCCATAGATATAAGCTGTTCCTCATAAAAAGGAAGACTGATTAAATAATGGACAAAAAAAAAAAAAAAAAAAAAAAAAAAAAAAAAAAAAAAAAAAAAAAAAAAAAAAAAAAAAAAAAAAACTGTAGGATGATTCCAAGAGCCACAGAGAAAATCTTTTGGGTTGTAGGTCTACCCCTTCATCAAGGACCTGGTAACATCTTTTCTGCTATATTTCAGAATTGCTAGGACGTGGTGACTCCATTTTGTATGGGAATGATTATCCTGTGTCTACCTATTTTATGTTTGATGTTTTGGGAACAAATAACTTTTTTTCTTATATTTAAAAGTCAGATCAAGAAGCCTGATGGAGAGATTCACAACTACTATCCCAGAAACTCATAAGACAGAGGCAGGAGGATGGCAAGTTTGAGGCCAGAGGCAGCCTGTGTAACTTAGCAAGACCCTGACTCAAAATAAAAAATTAAAAAAGGGCTGGAAGTGTACACCAGTGGTTACAGCACTTGAATAGTATGTGCAAGGCCCTGGGTTACACCTCTAAGCATCAGGGAAGAAAAAGTGAGATTGAGAGAAATCATACCTTAGGAACTATACTCAAGGTGTCTTATCTATATATCATCTAAAGTAGATGGTAGAATTCTGGACTTTGGGCCTGAAACGAAGCTCAAAATGGAACGAGACTTTCTGGAGTGATGAGGGAGAGTACTTTTATTTGCTTGCAGGTATGATAACAATTGTCATGGCCAGAGGCGAAATTGTGGCATCCTGTATTTTCTAACGATGGTCACTAAAGATATCTTATCTAAAATACATTTCTAAAATGTGCCTTGCTACTCTCCCATTAAGAAGGATAGACTGTGTCCCCTTCTCTGAAATCTGAGCTGACGTGGTCGTTTCTTCCAAGAGAGGCAAGAGGCTGCTATGTGATTTTTTTTTCATACTAAGTCATAAATATAATACTGCTTTTATGGTCTGGTTGCTTGAAACATTCACTGTTTGGATATTCCCCTTTGGTATATTCCAACAAAGAATTAGCCACTAGGTGGTGAGTATCCTAAAGATGCACAACACACCATGGGTAAGTGCTATAGCAAAAAGCCCTAACTGAATCTGGCCTTTGACTCATGCCAGCTCAGATACCAGAAATCCAAAGGAAGAGCCCACATATGATTTCAGGCCTCAGATATTTGAATCACCCTCAATCGAGGCTCCAGACATTATGGGGCAGACATAAGCCATTCCCTGCTATGCCCTATCCAAATTCCTAACCCACAGAATCAGCGAGTATGACACCACTGTTGCAGTTGTACAACATAAGCAGGGTCAGACCTGGTTAGTACTTGGATGGGAGACTGCCTGGGTATGCCAGGTGTTGTAGGGTTAGGAGACAGACCAAGCAACCCACTCCCAAAAATCAATCTGCTATTGAAAACCCTATGAACAGCAAAGAAGCACTGGCAATAGTGTTTTGCCTGTTGTTCACAAGCTGCCTATGCGTCGGATATCTACTCTATGGCACCTAACAACAACAAAAACAACAAGTTTAGGAAGGTTTGTTATATAGCACTAGTAACTAAAATAAGAACAGATCAAAGAGTTATGAAAGCAATGGAGGAAATAGCTAAAATAAGGTTGGAGAAGTGAAGAGACCTGAATACTACCAATATTATTGTTTACTTGCCTAGAGCATTTTAGCAGTTAGGTTTTTCATAGGACATAAAGCTCCTGGAAAGGGATAATGAGACCAGTTATTGCCCCATGCATTATAAATAGCTTTTGAGGAATAAGGGCAAAATCAAATACACACACAATAGCAGCACAAAGGAATCGTGCTAATCAACACGTTTTTGTGTGATTGTTAAGACAGATGGTTGAGAAAATGTAAGCATGTAGTTTGTTTTTAAGTTTGACTAATTTGTCAAAATTCCAGTGATGTTTTAAGCATGGGGTTGGAGGAGGGAAAGAGGAAGGAGAGTCGAAAGGAATTTTAAATTATCAAAGAAAGATTCACCCCAAACCATTTTAATGAAAATAAGATTTTATAGCAAAGTTGCCAGATATTCCAGTAGATTCAAAGCATTTTTTATTCTTAACAGTGCACAAGATACTTTTTCTGTAATAATTTGTTTCCTTCACAAACACTGGTATTTGGTGGATTGCAGTTTACTACCAGGTAAGTATTTGTATCTCTTCATAAAAAGGCGATCTACTATTTGTTCATATGGGAAGTATGTTTTAGAATAAATTTTATCCTCTTTTAAAAGAAACAGTGTTTCAAAAAAGGCAACAGAGTTGATTAATTATTCTGATTTGTCTTAAGTCAATCTGCTTAAATAAAGGAGAACAAGAATTCCAGGTAAAGAAATCTCCTCACAACAAAACACAGTAACAAATTGATCCAGTTATCCAAGTATGCAACCAAATTCATGATTGTTGTTATTGTTAGGTGTCACTGAGTTGGTATGATTGTTAGTTAACATTCTAAAAGTTAAAAGTTTAGAAAGCTGATTCCTGTGCTCAAAGGCTCACAAAGTTGAATTCATGATGTTGGTCCTGCTGGACTCTTCCCTGGAAATTGTGGGGGAAGAATCTGCTTTATTCACATCGTTGGCAGACGTCAGTTCCTTGCTGTTATAGGCCTGAGTACTTCTTTTCTTGTTGGTTCTTGGCCAGGCGCCACTTGTAGCAAAGTGGAGGCCACTTTCAGGTCTTGCCCCATGGACTCTTCATTCTCCTCAGTGGTCAACTTCTCTCACATAGAATTCTTCTCAGGCTTAGAATGTTTCTGAGTTACTCTTCTGCAATAAGCTGAAGACAATGTTAAAAGGCTCATGTGATTCGGATATACCCACCTGGCTTGCCTTTCTACTTTAAGTTGAACTGATTAGTAGTCCTAACATTTATAGGATCCCTTTGGTCTTATAATGTAGCATAATCAAGAGAAGAATACCAGTGGTAGAAGGTCACAAGTCACCTTAGAATTATGCCTACCTGTCATCAATGGAACCACACTGCTAATACTTCAAATAAAACCCACTAATATACATCCATTCTTCCCAATTTAGACAGCCAATTTCAGCTACTAGGAATTGCAAGTGCCCTATCAACTGGGTCTGAGTTTTAGAATCGGAAAAAGAGCTTGAGTTTTACTGCCTCTGACCACAACTGTGATCGCAGACACATCCATTCATCACACTGAACCTCAATTTCAAAATTCAGAAAAATAGGAGGACATGACAGACTTTCCATAGGGTTTTGCGAGCATTAAATGAGCAAGTAAAAGTATTTAGTGTTATGCTTTGTATGTAGTGGACACTGTAAAGAAATGCCTAGACTCTGACTGCCCTGCCATAATTGCAGGTGGTCTATAAGTACAAGATTTTACTTAATCCCTACTACCTCAGGTGCTCAGTATGTTTTCTTTCATCAGTATCCTTTTATTAAGTATTCACCATGTGTCCACCTTTGTTCCTATAGCACATAAGAAAGAACAATAAACTATCAGTAGATGAATATTCAACATTAGTTTGGAGTATAGCAATAGTTACAAAGTTGGGCTATAGCAATTAATATCAATGTACATTTAGGAGTATAATTTGGTATGAATACAAGAGAAAGACATCAATAATTTTATTAAGCCTTTTCTGCCTCAGCAAATCATTCTGCTGTCTCCTCTCTTCTACCTCAGAGGCTGACACACACCAGACAACCCCACTCCTTGCCACATTTCTTGCTTTCTTCCTGAGGAAACTGAGTACACATCTCTGTTTCAGAGTTTCTCAACTAACGACTAATCCAGCCAAAGACTAATCTGGAAGCTGGACAAGGGGAATACATGGTCCCTATACTCTCACCATGCTCTTCTTTCCCTTTCAAGTTTTCTCCCTCTTCATAGCCAATAGAATCTTGAATATGATCTAGGTGGTTCAGAGCAGAGGGAGCCAGCTCCTACTATGAATTCTCTGTTTATTGTGGAGTTGGGGCACCTTTGCTTTTACTAATTAATACATGCATATTAAAACTCAAAATAGCTTTTCCTCAATGACATAGGCTCCATTCTGAGGTTCAAAAGTCTATTTTAAAAACAGCAAAAAACTCATCAGATTCCTTGTTTTACTAGGGTAAGAACTCTACCGGGAAGGTAGTAAGTATAGAACATCATGCCCCTGCTGTCTTCTGAATTTGAGAAGTGGGTGGAAAACAGAGACAAGGAGCTGAAAATGCTAGAAGTGAAAAACACATTGTATAATTTTGTTCTACTATGCACATAAAATCCTCAGAAAAATGCCAACTATATGATAATCACGAGTTTATTTTAAATCAGTAGGAGATTAGCAGAACATATATTGTAACGCATTTACAAGATAGGGGAATTGAACTACAAAGGTTTACATAATGGCTAACAGTCTCAGGCAAGTGGGAGAGACACAATGAAAACAGATTCTCTAATTCCTTTCTGTTTTCTTTCCAGGATATTTTGGGGTCTCAGGCAGTTGGTTAAAACTAATTTGTCTTTCACATGTGCCAAGGAAGCAGTTATATATTTTTCTTTTAAATAAAAATTCAACAGGTCTAAATAAAGTTACGGCTTTTGAGATCTTTTCTAAGTTATAATCCTTTCTGTAATACTACATATACTTTACATATATAAAAACATGAAAGCCTTTAGTATTTAAATATAGTATAAAGGAGAACATATGAGGAATATTTTGCATATATTTTGTGTATATTTCTACATAAATCCATATGTCTAAGAAAACAGGACCAGAGTGCTCCTTGGAAGCAAAAATGGCCAGACTGCGTCTTACATATTTCGGACATGTAGTCAGGAGAGAACAATCCCTGGAGAAGGACATCATGTTTGGAAGAGTGGCAGGTCAACGCAAAAGAGGAAAACCCTCCACCAGATGGATTGACACAGTGTCTGCAACAATGGGCTTACACATAAATAAGATTGTTTGC
>VMDO01006784.1:0-96883 GCA_007922755.1 Pedetes capensis
AATACTATATAGTAAAAGATAGAGAAGACTTGGATGGGAAACTTAGATAGGAAGGGGGGAGGGGGGAAACATAGAGGAGGGTAAGGGGTAACCTATATGAATAATGCTTATCAAATTGCGTATATGAAAATTGTCACAACGAAAAGCATGTCAAAATGAATCACATTATGATGTACATTAAAAATTTCTAATAAAAAAAAAAAGGAAACAGTGGTGTTAAATGCCTGAGATCTCATAGTAAGTGGCTGCTAGTAAATGTGAAATCCTTGACTTCAGAGTCTGGGTTCTAAATCATAACACTATATAGGCACTATAGGCTCTGGGACCTCTGGAAAAACCTGCAGACCTCAGAGATGAGGGAGCTGGACAGGGATGCAGGGAAGTCTTTGCTGCTGGTGGCTGAGAAAGCCCTAAGAAAGGCTCAGATTGTCACAGGAGCTCCAAATGGTATTTCAAATGTTCTTGCTCTCTGAGTGCATTCAGTTACCAAGGCAAGCATCTCAAATAAGAATTCCAGTGAAGCTCAGAACAAATTAATTAGCCATGCTGCAGACACATTAAAACTCTGCTAGCAGTTACCATAGTAGGTAACCTTGCATATTTTACAAGTATAGCTTTCATTTCAGCTCATGTTGAATAATGGATATTTTTCTCTGACCCTGGTAAGCAACGAATGATGAGAAGCTCTTTGGTAATTTAAGGATCTTGAATTAATGTATTGATAGGATATCCCCATTTTCCCCACGGCCACCATCCCTTTATTCTAGTTGTATCTATGTTCCTGCCCCTCCCTCCATTATAAGTACCATCATATACCTAGAAAGGAGATGATACCTCATTCCTGGTTGCAGGGTCAGCAGTAGGACTTAGCAGTGTGGGAATGTAGGTGGGAGTGCATGGGGGGCCCCAGCATTACAGGTGAACCAGATATTGTAGTACTGCCCAACAAACTCAGCGTCCACCCTGAGCCCACTTTGCCATGAGACATCATCACACAGCATGGCCTCCCAAGAAAAACAATTCCAACACCCTCTGCTACTCTTGAGCCCCCTGATCTTCTTTATTTATCTTGAAAAATGTTATATTTCTTTGCTTTTAGTTCTGTTTCCTTCTACTGAATGTAAACATCGTTATAGCAGGAAATTTGTTTAGCTCACCACTCTCTCCTCACCACCTAGAAGAATGTCCAGCACATAGAAGAAACACATTAATAGTTTTTGAATAAATAAACCTAGATGCATATGCCAGTAATATCTGTTTTACTAAGAACTTCCTAGGAAGATGGAGGAGAGAATGAAATCATATCACATGGCAAGACTTCATGCAGACTACCATTAGACAGCTCTTCTCTGATCTAACTCCCACCCAGTCTTCACAACTACCTGTCACTTGTGCCAACAATCTAATAGATCATAGTGTACCATCCAAAGCCCAGATCTGCTGTATCCTCATCCCATCTATCCCTTAGAAATCATTTCAGGCAAAGATAAAGTCACCCAAACATCAACAGTTAACTGACTAAATAAATTATGAAACACTCATAAAATTATTGTTATGTAGCCATTACAAAGAATTGAATTAATAATAGGTAGATGATTAATTGATAGGTATGCAGATAGATGATAGATGAATGGATGACAGGTTATTTAACCTTAGCAAATCTCTGAAAATACATGTAAGAAACTATTAACCATGGCTCCCTTTAAGGAAAAGAACCAGGAAAATGGGTCAATAGAGGGAGGAGAGCACTCTTCTAGGGTTTTTGTTTGTTTGTTTTGTTTTGTTTTGTTTTGTTTTTGGTACTGTTTGAAGCTATAGTGTTGGGATAGGATGGGCTGGTATGCTTGAACTTATTGTTCAAAAATTTAAAAAGCATAATCATATGTTGTTGTTGTTAGGTGCCCACAAGTCATGTCTGACTCATAGAGACCCTCATAGGGTTTTCAACAGCTGATTGTTTCAGTATTGTTTTGAGAGTGGACTGCCACATCTTTCTCCCATTTTTACAATGCTGGGGATGGAATCTGGGTCCTCAGAAAGTGCAGAGCAGTGCTCTACCAATATATTAAAGGAAAAAAGAATGTAGATGGGCAGGCACTCAGATAGTCAAGCAAGCCCTCAATCATTTTCAGCATGTCCCTGAAAGAATTCACCCAACCAAATAAGAATTTCATGCCCTGGAGTTGTCTATTGGGAACATAAAACTTAATTCATAGGAATTGAATCTTCACCCTACCATCCTTTGTGAGGGTGAAACCTCAAAGCACATAATGGCATCCACTGGATCCCAAGGCCAAAGAAACTCAATGAAGTGACAACTATAAAATGTATTACTTCCAGAGAAGCTATTTAAGTGTAGTTTGGGGGTTGGTCCCCCCAAACTTTTAGCTCACCTAGCCATTCCTTTCATGGAAAACAATTTTTAAAATCAGGGTAAATTAGCCTTTGTAATAACAATAAGTGTTTGTAAACATGTTATATTTATCAAGAACTTTCCAATCACATCCATTTAGTTTTATGCAATGTATTTCTCACTGAATTATTTATTACCTGCTGGTCCTATTGCCTGTATCCACAACTTGCCAATGTGTCCTGTAAAGCTGTTAGGTTAATTGCTACAGTAAGAGAGGAAACAAGAGCAGGGATTTTCCATTTTTGTATTAACCCCCTGGAGTAATCCTACCTACCCCTCTGAGGTTTAGTTCAGTTGGTAGAGTGTTTGTTCTGTGCACTCTGAGGCCCGGGGTTTGATCCCCAGCACCACAGAAACTGGAGAAGGACCTAGCAGCCCACTCTCAAAACAATCAGCCATTGAAAACTCTATGACAGTTGCTATGAGTCAGACTTTACTTGACAGCACCTTACAACAACCTCTGAGTGTACAGTGAACTTTCCTAGGGAGTGAGGGTATTGGCTCTTCTACAGGGAAGTGCCATGACAGCTAATGACCACCTTTGATGGCTGACTAAGCCATGTGTCAGAGTCATGAGAGACAGCTGGAAGTTAAGTCAGGATCCAAGAAATGTCCAGTCAGGACCATGCTCACTTTGTGCAAACTCAGCCAGGCCCTTTGTCTTCACCTGTGCTAAAATTTCTGTACTTTTCTCTTTGACTGGGTTAGTCAAAAGGGTGAGAGAGATTGAATACAGTCAAAGAAAATGGAAGGCTGGTGAGTTTCATTCTTAAAAGAAGTAGGGAACGTTTCTCTTAAAGTCACCTGGATTATTGGGCACCATCAAGAAGACCATGGTAGGGAGGACAATGACTTTCTGATTGCCTAAGAATGAACAGGTTTGAATTTTTTACCTCTAAGCCAACAGAGAGAAGGGGTTGGGATAAGGACTGAAGAGCAAGCTCTGTGCCATCAGAGTCTGGACACGACAGATGGAGATTGCCAAATGTAGGTGAGTGAAGCACTGCAAACAAATTTAGTTTCATGTTCTCACAACTTTCTATTTTGCATCTTCCTGGAACCAAAGAAAAATTGCTAATGTAATCAGCAAATCCCTGGATCACTGACAACTGCAGAGGATAAATTAATAGTATGGCATTTTAATTTAGGGACTGATTAGCTAATAAAAAAGGTGTCATTTAAAACTGAAGGGATCCCATACTTCTAGCCCTCGAGTTTCACTCCTTTAATACAAGGGCTTGGCATTCACTTGCAAAACATTAAAGACAGAGCCCACTTTAGACCTAAGTGTGAATTAATACAGTTTCAGATCTCCGCTTAAGAATAGCTTTCATGAGGAGGGGAGGGAGAGAGCTTGGTGCCATGTAATTGAGGAAGTTGGACAGGATGTGCCACTAGAGAGCAGAGAAACTGCAAGAAAAGATGGTGAGTACAGAATCAGCACCAACAATAAATTTCACTAATCTCTTGAGGAGTAGGGCACTCAGGTAGCTTTGGCCTGAGAGCTTTGGCCACCTCACTTGCTTTTGTGCTCTGTCTAGTGGTTGTGAACATGGTGGCTTCCTGGCATTTTCTGATTCATTTAATCACATGATCTTTAGAGGAGCCTCAGCCAACAGTATCTGCCAACTGCCCAACCCATAGTTGTTTTGGCCCATTCCTATAGCAGCAAAATAGCATAACCTCACTCTAAAGTTTCACAGGATTCATTATCTGCTGCAGGATGTCACCTCTCCCTAGCCACTATCAATTTGTAAACAACCGTAATATGCGACATGCATATTATACCATAAACATAGAATTTGTAATGGTTTCTGAATTCATTTTCATGGGATGTTATTGGCAACTTCTTGAAGAATCAACTCTAATGCTAAATGTGACTTCATTAAGAAAACTATTAGATTAGATTCTAGCTATCTCCCAAAGCCAGAGACCTGACACTTGGACAAAAACAGAACATCACTGTTATGGGCTAAATTGTGTTGAAATCCTAACCCCTATTATCACAGACTATGAACTGTTTTGTAAGTAAGATCTTTGCAGATTACCAAGTTAAGATGACATCATTAGGGTAGATCATAAGCCAATATTATTGTGTCCTTATGAAAAGGAAAAACTGAACATAGATACATGAATGCACATAGGGAACATACCATGTGAACATGAAGTCAGAGATCAGACCAAGGAATGTTGAAAATTGCCAGCAAATGACAGAAGATAAGGGAGAGACATGGAAACAATTCTGTCTCACAGTCCTCAGAAGAGACCAGCCCTGCCAATACCTTGAGCACAGATTTCTAGGTTCCAAACTCTCAGACATTACCATTAAATTGTTGCTAAAGCCATTCAGTTTGTGGTACTTTGTTATATCAACCTCAGGAAAATAATATACTTACCTTCAAAGTCTTATCTCAGTTTTCATTGGCTTAAAACCTAATACCTACAAAAAACAGTCTTTGTCTATTTTGCCTAACCATTTCAGGAATCAGTCTTCAGTAAAATATTTCCAAATGGAGATGGGTCTTGAGTTTCTGACTGGAAAAGACAAGCATGGATTTTAGTCCTGGATGACTAATTGTATGAACTTGATGTTTCTTCACATCCCTATCCCATAGTCTACTGACAGTAATATGAGGAGAGTGAATAAAATTCACCTTTTGTGCTCAATCTAATCGATTTGTAGTGGCCACCTAGAGCCTTGTCTTGACCTTTGTAGGTAGACCAAATCCCCACAATCTCTATGCCTGACCTGCTGGCTCTGCTCATCTCCTCAGGAGAGAATCAGATAATTTCATGAGTTCTATTTATCTCCTTCACAGACTGTTCCAATAGGTCCAAAGTCAGACCCTTCACATTCCCATAGACCAAGCACTTCAGCTTTGGAATCATACTTTGCCTTAATGATCAGATTTCTTGACTGAGCAGGAAGAATACAAAATTGGAAAATTTCCCCATATGCCCTGTATTGGCCATCCCTGAACTAAATAATCTCTGAGCCTTTTCAACTGTAAACACTTTGCAACTTCTCCACTGGCCTAAGGCTCCTTATTACTACCCTCATTGTCACTTTCAATTTCTGCTGAAGCTTCATGCTATTCTCTCCTGAATTCTCCCCCTTCACACCTTTCCCCTACTCCTCCCCTTCTCTTTTTTTCTTATACTCTCTCTCTGTATTCTCTGTCCTATGCTTCATGGCTTCAGTGCTGGCCGAGTTGTCTACTACAGTCTCACCAGCCAATGAAAACATATTTTTTCCTTCTAGGATGGTAAAATGACTAATCATACGGCATTGTCTATGACATTTGTGGTTTCAGCCCTTGGCTATTTTTCTCAGGTCTATTTTTCTCAGTCTACTTAAAGTATCTCAAAGGTTTGCAAAAGTCTTGCATGTTTATGAGTCCTGGATGTTGTTGCCATGCCAAAGAAATTCTTTTAAGCACTCAGTGATTCACAGGAGGTAAAGACATGGTCATGATTTCCAAAAAGGAGGTGAATACATTATAGAAAACAAAGTTCTATGTTTATAAAGTGCTTTCCATGCCTCACCCTACTTAATACTTTCCATAATCTTATGATGTAAGCAGGACAAGTATTCTGTTATTCCCAATTTAAATTTAAGGATTAAAATCAGAGAGAGTGACTCAGTTACACAAAATGAACACATTTCAGGGTTGTATCATCTCTCCAATCACTCAACAAATTATTTTAGCTCACTTATGAAGATATTACTACATATAGGTAGAACCTCTTTAATAACCATCAAGGTCCACAGAATCAGTATAATTTAGATAGCTTGGTTAGGGATTGAATTGATTAAAGACCAGACTTATGGGGCCTTAAACTATGTCCAAGTATCTTTCCACAAAGCAGCACAATTGTACCTCTCTAAAGCACTGTTTCAGAGTGAACCAATTCTCTATAATTTCAAGCCCAACTCATGAGCTTTTCTTGCCTCATCAAATAGGAATCAGATAAATTAAAGAAATAAGTAAACCTGTCTTACACACAGTTACAAGTCAACAAACTCTGAGCAAAGACTTCTGTTTTACTACACATTTTTCCCACAAGAGCAATGGACTTTAGGATCACTGTTTTCCTTATTACCCAAGTGCCCTTTTCACTATAATCAAGATACCATGAATATGTCCAATTGTCAAATTCACCATAAATATTCAAACACAGGGAAACAACTCTTTGAATTTTTCAAAGAAAATAAGGAGACCATGTGTGCAGCATATTCCTGTCATTTTTTAAATCCCTGTTCTGACTTTTCTGAAATATTGATAACTAGAAGTATTGCTTTTTTTCCAGGTTTTCCTCTGCACCAAAGACTAAACAAAGCTACACTGAGAGCTCAAAATAGTAAAAACTTACTATGGAAAAAGCACGCAACCTTAGAATAAGAGATCAGTATTACAACTGCTTCTTGGTTCTAGTGACGCTCCAAGTTCAGTTCTATGGGGGAGAGCCATGAAAGTGCACCTTAGGAGGTGCAGCTGTGCCCAAGTTCAGAACAGTAAAGTAGTACAAGTTTACCCCCTGAAGAACTGTTAAGTATTAGGAAAAAGTAGGAATACTACCATCTGTCTTTGCTCTTGACAGGCATTACCCAAATCATTTGCCAAAGGGATAGAGCACAGGTTTCAAATGTGTCTTTCTGGTTGAGATAGTACAGAATTCATTATCAGATTAGATATTGAAAGCCACCAAGGTGATTACTGCTGGGCAGGCCTCCCACATTCCTGAATCACTCTTCCTGAGACTGTCCACCCATGCTACTATACAAGCATGGCTCTCTATCAAGTGTATTTGGTATATTTGTGATGTTCAAATACTCAGACATTTTTTAGACCCCATTTTCTTAGACTCTCACATGTCTGTGAGTTGTCCCTACTGTGGAATGTGCATGCTGCTGTGATCCTGAAAGCTGTGCTAGGGTATTACAGATACCAGCAAGGTCAGCCATGGTGAACAGGTTTCAGTTTAGCTTAAAGACTAAGATTAGGGAAAAGGACATGTCTAACCTACTCCCAAAACAATCAGCTATTGAAAAACCCTATAAAGAAAAGAGAAACACTGTCAAATATAGTGCCAGAAAATGAGCCCCTAAGGTTGGAAAGCACTCAAAAGATGACTGGGGGAGACTTGCCTCCTCAAAGTACAGTCTGTCTAAATGACAGGAATGGAATTAAACCTGAAGGATCTCCAGATGCTAATGTGGCATGACTCAAAATGAGGAGAAACAACTATAAACATTCACTAATAATTGGATAATAATTGGAACATAGAATATATGTAGTATGAACCTAGGAAAATTAGAAATTATCAAAAGGGATATGGAGTGCATAAACATCAACATTCTAGGCATCAGTGAGCTAAAATTGACTAGCATGGGCCATTTTATATCAGATATCAGATGGTCTACTATGCTGGGAATGAGAGATTAAAGAGAAATGGGGTTGCATTTATTGCCAAAAAAGACAGTTCAACCTCTGTCCTGTGGTACAATGCTATCAGTGATAGAATAATATCTATATATCTATAAGGAAGGGCAGTTAATATGACTATTATTCAAATTTATGCACCCACCACTAAGGCTACAAATGAAGGTAGGGAAGATTTTTTACCAGCTTCTGCAATCTGAAATAGATTAAACATGCAATCAGGATGTACTGGTAATTACCGTTGACTGGAATGCAAAAGTTCAAAACGAAGGAGAAGGCTGAGTAGTTGGAAAATATGGCCTTGGTGACAGAAATAGTGCTGGAAGGCATATGGTAGAATTTGTCAGACAAATGACCTTTTCATTGCAAATACATTTTTTCACCAACATAAACAGCAACTGTACACATGGAATTCACCAGATGTAACATACAGGAACCAAACTGACATTTGTAGAAAGAGGCAATGGAAAAGTACAATATCAAAAGTCAGAACAAGACTAAGTGCTGATTGTGTATCAAGCCACAAATTGCTCATATACAGGTTCAAACTGAAACTGAAGAAAATCAGAACAAGGGTATAAGAGCCAAGGTTTGACCTTGAGTACATAGAACCTGAGTTCAGAGACCACCTCAAGAACAAGATTGATGTGTTAGACACTAATGATTGAAGACCAAATGAGTTGTAGCATGACATCAAAGACATCATTCATGAGGAAAGCAAAAGGTTATTAAAAAGGGAAAAAAGAAAAGACAAAATTACATGTCAAAAGAGACTGAAACTTGCCCTTGGACATTGAGCTGCTAAGTAAAAGGAAGACGTGATGAAGTTAAGGAACTAAACACAAAATTACAAAGGGCAGCTGGAGAAGATAAAATCTAATATTATAATGACATGTGCAAAGACAAAGACAAAAAAAAAACCAAAAGGGAAGAACATGTTCTGTTTTTCTCAAGTTTAAGGAATTGAAGAAAAAAATCAAGCTTCAGGTGACAATAGTGAAGGATTCTATAGGGAAAATATTAAATGATGCAGGAAATATCAAAAGAAGATAGAAGGAATACACAGAGAAATTATACCGAAAGAATTGGTGTATGATCAACCATTTCAAGAGGGCACATTTGATCAGAAACCAATGGCACTGAAGGATGAAGTAAAAGCTGCTTTGAAGGAATTGGTGAAACACAATGCTACAGGAATTGATGGAATACCAACAGATATGGTTCAACAAAAAGTGCAGCACTGCAGGTGCCAACTTGTTCCTGCCAAGTGATTTGGAAAACAGCTGCCTGGCCAACTGACTGGAAGAGATACATATTTGTACCTTTCTCAAGAAAGGGGATTCAACTGAATGTGGAAATTATTGAACAATATCATTAATTTCATAACTGAACAAAATTTACCAAAGAGTATTCAAAAGCAACAACAATATACAGACAGGGAATTGCCAGAAAAATCTAGCCTGATTCAGAAGAGCGTATGGAACCAGGAACATCACTGCTGGTGTCAGATGGATATTAGCCAAAAGCAGAGAATACCAGAAAAATGTCTATCTATGCTTTATCTCCTATGCAAATACACTTAACTATGTGGATCACAATAAATTATGGCTAACATTGAAAAGATTGGGAATGCTAGAGCACTTAATTGTACTTATGAGGAATCTGTACATGGACCAGGAAGCAGTCATTCTAACAGAACAAGGAAACACTGCTTGATAAAAAGTCAAGAAAGGTATGTGTCAGGGCTGTATCCTTTCACCATACCTCTTCAATCTCTATGCTGAGCAAATAATCCAAGAAGCTGGACTTTATGAACATGGTATCTTGATTGGAGGACAACTTGCAACCTGCATTATGCAGATGACACAACTCTGGTTGCTGAAAGTAAAGATTTGAAACATTTATTGATGAAGATGAAAGAATATAGTCTTCTGTATGGATTGTGCCTCAACATCAGCAAAACAAAAATCCTGATAACTGAATCAGTACATAGCTTCCTGATAAATGGAGAAAAGATTGAAATTGTCCAAGATTTTGCTTTACTTGGTTCTAAATCAGCACACATGGAAGCAGCAGTCAAGAAATCAAAAGATGCATTTGCTTTAGGAAAAGCTGTTGCAAAAGACCTCTTTAAAGTGTTGAAAAACAAAGATGTCACATTGAAGACGAAGGTACACCTGACTCATGACATGGTATTTTCAGTTGCATCATATGGCTGTGAAAGCTAGACATTGAACAAGGGAGACAGGAGAAGAATCAATGCTTTTGAATTATGGCCTTGGAGATGAATATTGAATATACCAGGGACTGATAAAAGGACCGACAGATCTGTCCTAAAAGAAGTGCAACCAGAATGCTCCCTGAAAACAAGAATGACTGGACTGGGTCTTAGGTATTTTGGACATGTAGTCAAGGGGGCCAATCCCTGGAGAAGGACATCATGTTTGGGAGAGTAGCAGGTCAACAACAACAAAAAAAAAAAAAAAAAAAAAAAAAAAAAAAAAAAAAAAAAGGAAAACCCTCAACTAGATGGATTGACCCAGTGTCTACAACAATGGACTCAAACATCAATAAGACCATGTGCCTGACACAGAATCCAGGAGTGTTTCATTCTGTTGTACATAGGGTCGCTATGAGTCAGACTCAACTCGAATGGCACCAAATAACATTACAACAACACGTTTTATAAATATAGGATATATATGAATATTTATGTATAGATAGAGAAGGGAAGGATATTTATTATATGGAATTGGCATATGTGGAGACTGGCAAATCCAAAATCTACAGGGAAAGTCAGAAGGATAGTAGTCTAGGGAAGAGTTGTTTTTCAGCTCAAACCCAAAGGCAATCTAGAGGCAGAATTCCCTTTTCCTTGGGGTACCCTAAATCTTTTCTCTTGAGACATTCAATTGTTTGAAAGAAGACTACCCACATTATGGAAGGTAATCTGCTTTACTCAAATTCTATTGATTTAAATGTTAATTTTGTCTAAAAAAAACAGACACTTTATGATAACATCCAGACTGGTATTTGGCATACTATCTAGTTACTGTGGTCATATCAAGTTGAAACATAAAATTAACCACAATAGACCACAAAGGGTGATACCCTAAAAGGAAAGGTAAAGAAGAAAAATATACGCCTTGCAGAGACTGAAGCCCAAATCCTCTTAATCCCTGATTGGATTGGAAGGTAATCAGGAATTACAAGAGCCTCTACTGTCTTCTAGAAGCAAATATGTCCCTACTCTAAAAGGACATAAAAGTATCCTATGGATTAAGTGATCTTTATAACTTTTCACATATAATACTTAGAACACACTCTAAAATAACTGGGCATATAAAGAAGCAGGAAAGCATGACTAAAACCTAAGAGAAACAACAACAAAAAAAATAGATACTTAGAGTAACCTGATAATAGAGTTATTAAATACATTAAATATAGTCAAGAGAATGCAATGCAAAATTAAGAATTTTGGTGGAAGCTAAAAACTCAAAGCCTGCAGTCATAGAACTGTGGCATCCAATCCCATCAGATCTCTAAAGCTAAGTAGGGTTGGGCCTGGTTATTACTTGGATAGGAGACTGCCAGGGAATACCAGATACTGTAGGCTTGGGAAAAGGACCCAGAAACCCACTCCCAAAAAAACAATCTGCATTAGATACAGATGGTAGAAAACCAGATGAGTTGTGGCATGACATCAAAGATATCATTTATGAAGAAAGCAAAAGGTTATTAAAAAGATAGGAAAAAAAAAAAGACCAAATACATGTCAAAAGAGACTCTGAAACTTGCCCTTGAACATCAAGCAACTAAAATAAAAGGAAGACATGATGAAGTTAAGGAACTAAACAGAAGATTTCAAAAGGCAGTTCGAGAAGACAAAAACAAGTATTATAATGACATGTGAAAAGAGCTGGAGGCAGAAAAACCAAAGGGAAGAACAAGCTCTGTGTTTCTCAAGCTTAAGGAAGTGAAGAAAACATTCAGGCCTTGAGTGGCAATAGTGAAAGATTCTACAGGGAAAAAAATTAAGTGATGCAGGAACATCAAAAGAAGATGGAAGGAATACACAGAATCACTATACAAAAAAGAATTCGTAGATGACCAACCATTCCAAGAGGTTGCATATGAAGAGGAACTAATGGCACTGATGGATGAAGTAGAAGCTGCCTTGAAGGAATTGGCAAAACATAAGGCTCCAGAAATTGCTGGAATACCAATAGAGATGCTTCAACAAATACATGCAACACTAGAGGTGTTAACATGTTTATGACAAGAGATTTGGAAAAAAGCTACCTGGCCAACTGACTGGAAGAGATCCATATTTGTGCCTATACCCAAAAGAGGATCCAAACCATCAAACAGTCGCATTAATATCACATGCTAGCAAAATTTTACTAAAGATCATTCAAAAGCAACCACAGGGAACTGCTAGAAAATCAAGTTGGATTCAGAAGAGAGCAGGGAACCAGGGATATCATTGCTGATGTCAGATGGACATTAGTCAAAAGCAGAGAACATCAGAAAGATGTCTATCTATCTTTTATTGACTATACAAAGGTATTTGACTATGTGGATCATAACAAATTATGGATAGCACTTCAAGAAATGGGAGCACCGGAGCACCTAATTGTACTAATGAGGAATCTATGCATGAACCAGGAGGCAGTTGTTTGAATAGAACAAAGAAACATTGCTTTGTTTAAAGTTGAGAAAGGTGTGCACCAGGGCTGTATACTTTCACCATATCTGTTCAATTTATATGCTGAGCAAATAATCTGAGAAACTGGACTTTATGAGGAAGAATATGGCATCAAGATTGGAGAAAGACTCATTAACAACCTGTGTCACGCAAATAACACAACTCTGCTTGCTGAAAATGAAGAGGATTTAAAACATTTACTGATGAAGATCAAAGAATGTAGTCTTCAGTATGAACTGCAACTAAACATCAACAAAACAAAAATCCTTACAACTGGGTCAGTATGCAACTTCACAATAAGTGGAGAAAAGATAGAGGTTGTCCGTGATTTTGTTTTACTTGGTTCCACAATCAACATCCATGAGAACAGCAGTCAAGAAATCAAAAGATGCATTGCTTTGGGAAAAGATGTAGCAAAAGATCTCTTTAAAGTATTGGAAAGTAAAGATGTCACATTGACGATGAAGGTGTGCCTGACTTATGCCATGGTATTTTCAGTCACATAATAAGGCTGTGAAAGCAGGACATTGAACAAGAGAGATAGAAGAAGAGTTGATGCTTTTGAATTATGGTGCTCAGATGATTGTTCAATATACCATGGACTGCCAAAAGAACCACCAGATCTGTCCTAGAAGAAGTGCAACCAGAAGTGCTAAGGATTTAGCTCAGTTGGTAGAGTTCTGGTCTGCAGTCTCTGAGGTCCCGAGTTCGATTCCCAGCACCATAAAAATGGGAGAAGGATGTGGCAACCCACTCCCAGGGCAATCCTGAAACAATCTGCCATTGAAAACCCTATGAGGGTGTCTATGAGTTGGACATGACTCAATGGCACCTAACAACAACAACCTGGAGTAAAAGGAAACCTTAAACCGTAGTTTAGAACACACATTGACTAGACA
Organism: Pedetes capensis; assembly: GCA_007922755.1. NCBI lineage: Eukaryota > Metazoa > Chordata > Mammalia > Rodentia > Pedetidae > Pedetes > Pedetes capensis. Next base: position 13,465 of record VMDO01006784.1, read on the forward strand.
GAGTAATAAATTAGATTAGAGACAGCAGAGAGAACTGGGGGGAGGGGCACTGAGATCACAAATCAAAGCCCAGGAGATCTACACAAAAAGTGGCAGCTGAGTCCCCATTTCCCAGATCGTAGAACACTGAGAGAATCCAACTCAGAGAAGAATACATATGCACATCCACAGGTGCTCGGATCCTGCATGGAGTACAACCCTGGCTGCCAACATCCTGCCAACAGGACATGGGCAGCACTCTCCACGGAGAATAACTGGTGAATTTCCCTGAAGAATCAGGCACAGTGGCCATCTCTATGCAGCACCGCCCATGCAAGTGGTGTAACTACAGTGGTGTAAAAGCCTCACGCAGGAGTGCAGCCCTCAGATCCACCAGAGTGAAATGTTATCATCCCACCCATCCTGACATGGGTGCCAGGAGTGAACACAGTAAGGGCTGGGGAATGTGTGCCAGTGGAGCACACCCAGAGACTAACCACGGTATAGATCCCTCCCTCCAGTTGTGGCAGGGCAGTTGCATGGCACGACTTCCACACAGACACATGGGCACTTGGACCCCAGATCCACCGGGGGTGATTCAATATTTTCTCACTGTACCATGGAATCAGCTAGGGTCTGCAGAAGCGACTGACTCCTATATGGACAGAATGTGACCACAATTCTACAGGGAGCACAACAGTGTGCCTTGTGCCAGGGCACTTTCATGCAACTGACACACGGGCAGACAGGCTGCAGATTCACCAGAGGTGGTCGGATATCATCCTGCCCACTATAGTGCAGGAGGGGTGAGACTACAACAGGACTCAGAATGCATGAATGGATAGAGTCCAGCATTAAGATCTAACGTCCGCAGCCATATGCTCCCACCATAGGCATTGGAGCAGTGATCTCTGAGTTGGGATCGCAGCACTGAACTCTGTGGGTGAGGCAAAATTCTCAGAAGGTCACCACAGGTTGTACTGCCTCTCTGCTAATACAACAGGGGCAGAACATCCCACAGGGTGAATCTCTGAAAGAACCCAGTGCCCTGCTTCAGCCCCAGAGACTGTGTGGCTACCCACCATATCCACCAAGCAGAGGGAAGCTGCACAGAAGCCCCACCCCCTAAGCCAGCCTGCTTCTAACAAGAGAACTGGCAGGGAAAATCCCTTTTCCTGCAGCAAGGTCAGCAGCTTGAAGGAAGATATATCGGCAGTGCCTCAGAAGACTGAAGACTGCTGTGGATAGTGGGGAAACCACTATAGCTGGAGCTCTCTAGTACACTCTACTTCTTTATTCACTTTATTGTCCAGATACCTCTTGTGAGAGTATACAGGTGATTTTTTTCCCCTCTAAATATTTCTTTTTGTTTTAGTTTATCATTTTATAGTTTAATTTTAATTTCTATTAGTCTCTGCTCTCTCTCCTCTTGTTCCCTCTACTTTCCCCCATATCCCCTCTCCTCACCCCCATGTAGAGAAACAGAGTCTGCTCCCTCCCTAGCCCCCAGCCCAATTGGAATAGTGAATTGGAGAGCAGGAAACTAAGGAGTGGAGGGTCCAGGACACAGATAAGAGTGTCACGAGCTGATGGTCCACTGAAGCTAAGAGAACCAATTAAAAACTAAGCCCCTTTCAAGTAGAGTAGGGCTGGTGAACCAGAGTAAGAGCCCCACAGACAAGACAACCAAGGAATTATGCTATACCCAGTATACCAATCAGAGTCTGGGACCTCAGGGATCAGAGGGAATCTGAACGGAACAGAACTGAATACAGAGTCTGTGCCAGACCCTTGTCTAGGGTTCTGAAGATGCAAAATACAGGGTTGAGGAGTGAAAATAAAGTGACAGAGATTCATCATCACACAAACTCAAAGGAACATCAGAGGGAGAAGTTCTGCACACTTGGGGGAGACAAAACCTAATTCCTTGACCAAATAACGGATAAGCAAAATCACAAGACTACAAGAAACACAAGGGGGCAAAGTGAATGTGAAGACTCCACTGACCAAAGCCTCCCAACAAATACCTCCAAGGAATCCCAATTCCTAGAGATTTCTGAATTAGAATTCAGAGTTTTGGTTATTAGTATGCTAAGAGAAATCAAAACCAACACCACCAGTACCCTCTAAATCCTTGAAAAGAAGGTATGTCATCTGGAGCCCATACTCTCCTCCCAGCTAGAAATGATTAGGAAAAATCAAGTGGCAATCCTTGACATGCAAAGCAAGCTAAATGAATTAAACTCTGCAAAAGAATCCTTTTCATTGAGACTGGATGAGGCTGAGCTCTGAATTTCAGACTCTGAGGACTCAATCCAAGCAATTAAATATGTACAGTAAGCAATGGAAATAATGATGAAGGAATTTAAAAGAGATTTCCAAGAAACCTCAGACAGAATGAAAAAAAAACTTAAGAATTCAGGGTGTCCCTGAAGGAGCAGAAAGGTCCACCAGAGGGCTAGGAAATCTAGTTTATGAAATCCTTAAGGAAAATTTTCCAGAGATAATCCAGGATCTGAATACATACACAACTGAAATATTAAGGACCCCACCCAGAGTAGACCAAAAGAAGTCCTTCCCATGACATATCATAGCATGAATCCTTTCATTAGAAACCAGAGAAGCAATTTTGAAAGCAGCAAGGGCAAAACCCTAGATAACTGTTAAAGGAAAACCCGTTAAAATTACCCCGTTTCATATTGACCAAGTATTCTAAAAGTATGCACAGCTTTTTCAGTAGATTCTTTCCAGCATGCATATTTTAAATCATCATTACTAGTAACTGTGACAGTTACTAGACAGTTTCAGACATATATTAAGTTTCCAGACAAGACTTGACGTCCTAGCAAATGAACACTGTGTCTCACTTAGACCCATGCAACTAATTCTTCACTACAAATGGACCTTATATGAGGTTATTGCAAACAGCATAAGAGGAACTAAAGGCAATGTATCAAGAGTTAAAAGCTTTTATTCAGTTAAAGTTTTGTGGCTCTGAAGACTTCAAAGTCAAGTTAAAATCTCCATTTTTGTGGTAAGCAAATAGTGTTCCTAAAATAAAATGTGCACCCAGTGATATTTATTTACAAACATCTTATGACCACCTTCTAAGAAATGCTAAAAGATGCTAGAATTTCAAAAGGCACCAGTACAACCAACACAGTTTTTCTATTAAAAAAGATTATCACCATGTTATGATCTTAGCAAAATGATCTTCATTACTCTTGCAACTAATCTCTAACTCCAGAGTGATATAATATTAATTTGGCTATGTCTTTAAACCTCATTTTTTCTAGCTGCAAAAGACGTCTGCTAATGCTATGTGTGGTCCTGAGTTCAAATCCTAGCTATCACATGCAAGTTGTAAGCCCTTAGGCAAGTTACAAAACCTTGATCAGCTTCAATTTCTTCATCTACGGAAAGAGGATACAAGTGACAATTCAGAAGTCTCCTATGATAAATTAAAAATTATCAATAGAAATTACTTGGCATACAATAGGATCTGTTCAGTAATTGGTAGATTTTCAGTGTAATAAATATTAACCTTTCTTTGTATTCCTTGTTCATAAAAATAAATGAAGAAAAGGGAAATAAAAACTAGCAAAGGATATTCATAAATGCTAACAATTCTCCTAGGAATGTTTAATACTGCCAGGAAGCCTAAAAACATCAAAAAAAAAAAAAAGGAATGAACTAGACAGATTTATGGTTAGTCTCACATTCCCAAATTAGCATATCTAATAAACCAAGTGATATCAACTTTTTTTTTACATTGAGAATAAATTTCTGGAACCCCATGAGACACAGATGGAAAGGAAGGGAGAGGGAAGAGAGACAAGAAAGGAAAAGGAAGAGGAATAGAAGGGAGGGGAGGAGAAGGGAGGGAAGAGAAAGAAAAAAACTACCACCTCATCTGGATGAGCTTGCTTACAAAGAGAACAATATGGTACTGTCTCTTTTCTGCTATATTTCCTATAAAGGCAAAGACCATTCCTGCTTTGCTCACTTCTGCAGGCTCAGTAGCTAACACAATTATAGGCATTTAATAAATAATTGTTGAATATGCAAATGAATAAATGAAGAAAAGCTGCATGTCTCTAGAGTCATAAATATTCACTCTATAACCAAGAAATCAAAAGTCAAAGGACTGCTTTTATGCATTAATTCTTAGTACATGGAATCAGATTTCTAGATATTGAGTACCCACTAGTTTGTACGTAGTGGCTATTACTTAACCATCTCTGTGGCCCTACAAGATGGCTATTTCAAATACATGATTTGAGGGTCTTGTTGGGGCGCCCTCATCTTCAGGTATTATCTTGCCAATGTTCCCATTGCCTCATAATACGGTTTCTGGTGTTAGATATTAAAATGCAGAAATAACTATTTAGAGACTCTGAGTTACATGCAAAAGAAAAAGATGGAGCTGAGCAGTTAGAAATCCGTCAATATGGTATGTGTTCTCATTATTGAGATGCTTAATCTCATTATTCACTTTCAGGAAAGCACAGGAGGCATATGATAAAATTCAATTCAGACTATACATACAGCAACAGATAGTATAAGGATACTTTAACAACAGACAGGCTATTATTCCAGTTACAATTTCAACATAAGTTTACCCAGCAAAACACTGTGGGAATAACTTTCTTGATATGTTAATTATTAACATCTCTTTAATCTATGAAAAACAAGTCAAATTCCCCATCAAATCCAGAAAGGTGGCAGAAATTTTTTGGTTGAGCTTGGAATGCTGACATAAACCATTCAATTTATATTTTGGGAGCTAGTGGTATTGCTCAGAGGTAAAGTATGCATGAGGCATTAGGTTTGATCCCTAGAATCAGCAAAAATGTAAATTTGTCTTTAGGACTTTTTCTGGAACAATTTGCATAGACCTATTGCTACCAAAACACAGAGCTGTGAGGATTAAATTTAATTGTAGAAGTGCTTTGAGTACATGTATACATATACATGTTGTTGTTAGGTGCCATCGAGTCAGTATCTGACTCAGCGACCCTCATAGGGTTTTCAATGGCTGACTGTTTCGGGATTGCCTTGGGAGTGGATTGCCAGGTCCTTCTCCCATTTTTGTGGTGCTGGGAATTGAACTCGGGACCTCAGAGACTGCAGCACAGCACTCTACCAACTGAGCTAAATCCCAGCCCACATACATACACATGTTGTTGTTAGGTGCCGTCAAGTCGGTATCGACTCATAGCAACACTCTGTACAACCGGAAACACTATTGTCACTGCTTCTCTGCTGTGCATAGGGTTTTCAACGGCAGATTGATTTTTGGGAGGGGGTTGCCAGGTCCTTCTCCCAAGCCTACAGCTTCTGGTGTTCCCAGGCAGTCTCCCATCCAGGTACTAACCAGGCCCGACCCTGCTTAGCCCCCGAAATCTGATGGGATCAGATGCCACAGGGATATGGGCTATGGCTGCAGGCATACATATACATAGGATGACATTATTTTCTTCTCAGCCCATTTGCGTATAACATGAAAACAAAATGTGTTTCCATCCTTCTGTCTTTCTGTCAGAGGCAAGATTTTTCTTCTCTTTCCTTCTTAAACTAATGAGATTGTAAAAAGCAGTCTCACCTCCTCAGAAGGCACCATATTTCAGAAATGAAGGGATATATGGGTGATAATTATATTATATAATTTTATACAATATTTAGACATCATTCATAAAAAAGTTTATATTATGTTAGTGCTGTTACTAAATCCCAAAGAGTCATTCATTAAGAATATAAAGATCATCTACTTGTTTTCTCAAGTAATTAACTTACTTTTCCCCATAGCTTTCACTCAATCTTAGCATGATCCTTTTTCTCATTGGTAATGAGTCTCCAACAATGTACTGGAAGCTGATGCCAATTAATTGCCAAGTTTAATTATCATTTTACAATCACATTAATATCTAATTTATTGCGAGTAGATCATTAAAGTGCCAATTATACATCTCTGTCTTAATGTATTCATAAAAAGTCTTATATTTATTACCTTCATAATTCCTGAAATAAGTATACATCAGGCTGAAAGTATATTTTTTCAGTGATTTAGTCAACACAACAATCACATTGAAGGCTCCAATCTTTAGAAAATTGATATACCAGAACTGATTCATTAGAGCTAAAACCACATATCCTCAGCTATTTCATATGAAGGTCCATAGGGCCATCTCAAGGAATAGAGTTGTAAGGAAGTGAGAATTTGCCTTTTGTAAGATAGTCTATTCCCTCTTTCTCTATTCTTCCCCAGGCAGGGGTCAAATAGAAAGAAACCCTTGTTCAGAAACAAGAAGGTGTTTTCCAGGTTGGTTTATAGGTCACATTATTCTTCAGTGAGCAAGTAGGAAAGGTTCCCTTTCTAGGCTACCAATGAATCACTTTCATCTTAAGTAATCCCTGCTTGAGGAGAAGTTGAAGCATCTCCACAACATGGAAAAGACAGAAGGGCTAAAGTTTCAGACTGGACATAATTTTTTCAGGATATGTTTTCATTATTATGCCTGAAATTCTATGAATTCCCAGATCACATGTCTCCTCTTTTAGACAGATTTAAAAAGCCCATTCTGTAGATAAATAGAAATAATTTAGAGGGTCTCTATTTTGGATTTTCTGCCTTGTATACTTTAAATATTAAGAGATACATTTTCAGGCGGATGTGATGGCTCACATCTGCAATTCTAGCAACTCAGGAAGTGGAGGCAGGAGGATTGCAGGTTTGAGAGTAGAGGCAGCCTGTGTAACTTAGCAAGACCCTTTCTCAGAATAAAAAAATTAAAAGTGGGCTGAGGGTGCAGACCAGTGGCAAAGCGCTTACAAAGTATGTGCTATGTCCTGGGTTCAACCCCTAAGTATCACCAAAACAACAACAAAAATAACATTTTCAATTGAAGTGTCTTTTCTTATCTCAAAAATGACATGTCGTTTTGTCCTTTCTTCTCCATATTTGCCACATTTAAGACTAAAGTAGCTATATCAAGCTTCACATATGGCAAGAGGATGGCCCAGTATATAGCAGTAGCCTCTCTGTCTTCTCATAAATTCTACACAAGTTGCTTCTCCAGCTGTCAGTCTTACCGATGTTCTTTATTTGCTCCTCCATTGTTCTAGTACAGAGGCTAGCAAACTGCACCCAACAGGCCAGTCCAACCACATTCTGTTTATGTAATAAGTTTTATTGAAATACAAGCATGCCCATTTGATTACATATTATCTATGTGAGTTTTCACCCTCCAACAGCAGAGCTGCGTAGCTGCAACAAAGCCTAAAATATTGACTGTCTGGTCCCTTTCAGCAAAAAGTTTGCCTGTCCTCTGTTTTTTATTCTTTTGGGCATTTTTTGGAGGGGTTTTGTGGGGGAAGGGGAGTGTTAAACTGACTTATTACAAAGGCTTCCTCCCTCCAAATAATGACCTTTATTCTTACCTTGCTTAATGTTTTTCTTTTCCTCTTTCTGGCTTGGTCTTTCTAAACTACAACATCTTTAGCTTCTGAAATTTAACTCAATTTAACATTTTCATGCACAGACTCCTCAGTGACTTTGAGAAAAGTTTCTCCAAAGAAACTCACAAAGCCCTTGATATTCCTTTTGTTCTGTAGCATGATAAGGCCTTACCTTCTGAATGGATCTAAGAAGTTCATTCATCCCTCCAGGTAAAGGACATGTAAAGAAGGTCTATGCTGGATACTAAGTAAAGTTTTAGGTCCTGAGATATGTTGTTGTTGTTGTTGGATGCCATGGAGTCGGTATCCGACTCATAGCGACTCTCACAGGGTTTTCAATGGCTGACTGTTTCGGGATTGTCTTGGGAGTGGATTGCCGGGTCCTTCTCCCATTTTTGCGGTGCTGGGAATTGAACTCAGGACCTCAGAGACTGCAGCGCAGCACTCTACCAACTGAGCTAAATCCCAGCCCTCCTGAGATATAGAAACCCATAAAAAACACACAGTCACTCTCCATCCAGAAACTTACTGAAGACATCATATATTTCAGGGTATCATTGTTATTGTCATTGTTTGTTTTAACAGACACTTTTAAGAGCTTCACACATATTACCTCATTTAATCTTCATAACTACCCTATGAGGAAAATGCTATTTTTATTCTCATTTTAAAGATAAAGTGAGCCATGAATAGGGCACTCTAAATCTAGGACTTCTAAGTAGATATGACTATTGCAAAAGTTTAGTAATTTGACTCCAGTGAGACACTTATTAAGTAGCAAAGATGAGATTCGAATGTAAGCAGTCTAGTTCAAGTCTAAGTTCTTAACAACTTTTTCAGTAATAGTTATTGTTTTCATTTCCTATGATCTGAGAGCAGACACTACTCCCATATTGTTCACCTGTGAGTCCCTGGTCACATGGCATGTGGAGGATTTGTTATGCTGTGCACTTAGGCTCACTCCACAGCATCAGCTGCTTTGTTTTGGAAGGTAGAAGATGGGTGATCTCTCACAATAAGGCCTGGGGATGTTCTGATTTCCCAGATACAGATTCTGTTATCAGACTTGTTATTGTTGTTGGTAGGTGTCATCCAGTTGGGTCCAACCCATAGCAACCCTCATAGGGTTTTCAATGGCTTATTGTTTCAGGGTTGCTTCAGGAATGGATTGCCATATCCTTCTCCCATTTTTGGGGTGCTGGGGATCAAAACCAGGCCCTCAGTGCAGATCAGCACTCTACCAACTGAGCTGAACCCCAGATTGTTATCAGACTAGAGTAGCTTAAAAAATAAAAAGGTGTTCTTAACTGCCCTATAGTGGAGGAGCTGGGGTTTAGCTCAATTGATAGATTGCTGCTCTGTACTCTCTGGGGCCATGGGTTCTATCCCCAGCATCAAAAAAGCAGGAGAAGGTTGGGGCAGCCCACTCCCAAAGCAATCCTGAAACAATCAACCATTCAAAACCCTATGGATAGCAGACAAGCACTGACATAGTGCTGGGCAAAGCACAGTGTTGGGAAGTGTTTCATTCAGTTGTACATAGGGTCACTGTGAGTCGGACCTGACTTGACAGCACCTAAAAATAATAATAAAGGGAGTCAAGAGAGTTACCTTTTAGCAAAACTGATGGAAGCTACTTCTGACTTTTAGGGGAAAGGTAAAAATACCCTCCCAGGATGATAATCCTTTAGTTTAGGAAAATACTTTGATGGGTCTTAACAGGGTATTTTTATTTGGGACTGCATTTTGGATTTTTTTTTAAAATTTCTTCTTCTTGTGAAAGGTCCCTGAGCAAAAATAGATGTAAATGTGTGAGACAATGAGAGTTCACTGCTCTGTGCAATAAAATGAAGAAAATTTTGAGGGCACCCCAAAGAGAGAAGGTAAGAGGCCTGGAATGATTGAAAATGGAAGAAGTATGAGTACAACTTTATTAATCAGCTCAAACAGCACTAAAAATACCACAGATCTGGGGGTTTGAATAGCAGAAATTTATTTTCTCACTGTTCAGGAAGTTAGAAAGTTGAAGATCAAGGTCTAGCAGGGTTAGTCTTGAAGTGAAGTCTCTCTTCCTGGCTTGCAGACAAATGACTTTTCACTGTATTCTCACATGGTCTTTTCTAGGTATGTGCACACATACAGAAAGAAATCTCTTTTTTCCTCTTCTTATAACCCTTGTGACCTCATTTAACCTGAAATGACTCCTAAAAACCCTATTACAAATAAAGTCAGTTTGGAGGTTAAAACTTTAAAATAAGAATTTGGGGGAAAACACAATTTAGTCTATAATAGCAACCTGTATGGGTGGGGGCCAAGAAGATATCCAGGCATGAGGGCCATAAGAAAAAATTGACTAAGAAGAAATTCCCTGTGGTGGGACAGTTAATGATCATAGAGACTGGGATACACAATACCAAGTTTAATTTCTTTGCTGTGCTGTGTGGTCCTGGGGAAGGACAGCAGTTCTAAAGTAAAAAGTAGCAACAATAAGGCAAGGGTTGGGGAGGGGTAATTATTGTGAGAGCCAGGCTATTTATAAAAAGCAGCCCCCTAATAAAAGGTAGCCTGCGGCCTTACCACTGTGGCATCCGATCCTGTCAGATCTTGGAAGGTAAGCAGGGTCAGGCCTGGTTAATAATTGGGTGGGAGACTGCCTGGGAACACCAGATACTGTAGGTTTGGGAGAAGGACCCGGCAACCCACTCCCAAAAAACAATCAGCCATTGAAAACCCTATGAATAGCAGAGAAGCAGTAACAATACTGTTTCACCTGTTGTATATAGGGCCACTATGAGTTGGATACCTACTTCGCAGCACCTAACAATAATAATAAAAGTTATCAAGATTGGAAAAGAGGTAAAACCATTTCTATTCACAGATGACATGGTCTCATACTAGAAAATCCTAGCAAATCCAAAATAAAACCATCAATTTATAAAATATAAAATCAGTATTCAAATAACATTTTTATTTCTATACACTAGCAATGAGCAATCCAAAAGTAAAATTCACAAAAGTTCCATTTTCAAAATATCAAAGTAAATACTTAGGAATAAATTTAACAAAGGAAGTGTGTAAGACCTGTATAATGGAAACTGTACATCACATGTTTGTTGTTGTTAGGTGCCGTCAAATCAGGTCCAACTCATAGCAACCCTCATAGGCTTTTAAACAGCTGATTGTTTTTGAGATTGCTTCAGGATTGCCACACCCTTCTCCCAACATATCATATGAACCAAAATATCTTTATGGGAATTCTAGAATCCAATTAAGAATTTTCAGTATTCCAGGTAAGCACAAAACCAAGGACAACTACATTGAAATGGATAAGAAGAACATTTTGCCTTTACCCATATTTGCTTCTCCCCCAAGCCAGGACAGCCCATCACCCAGACAGAATGCCTGGTGATTTCTGCCTTAAGGGGAAGAAAATACTGTAGTATATGTCCAACATTCCAGGTTTTTGGAGGGCTTCACAAAAGACATTTTTCTATCTGCTGTCACTTGGAACATTGATGGAACAAGGATGTTTTGGATGCCTAAAGGGCTGCTGAGAAAAAAGAAGAGCAGGAGGGCAGCTTGTTGTGGCCAACATGGCTCGGGGCAAGCAGGAAAAGTTGCTCAACATAAGGCTTCTCTTTCCAGAAAGAGGGAGAGAAGTAGACCATATGTCTAGCATTCTGACTTTCCAAAGAACAGCCCAAGGAACTGGTATCTGTTTTGCCCAACTCAAAGCACTGATGAGGAGATGGCATACTTTGGAGGTCTGGTGGCTCCTGAGCACGAGAAAGAGTGGGATGGTTTGCTGCTCTGGAACCAGAGAACACAGTGCCACAGAGAGACATAAAAAAGAGGAAGAGATTATAATTTCCTCGAAAAGAAACTGGTGAGCTTCTCTAATTGAGAAATTATACCCAAGAACCCAGAGAATTCACACCCCACTGATATACAAGGTTTTACAGACCCCAATAATCTCTAGCTAGGATGATTGGTAAGCGTCCTCCCTGTACAAAGCCAATCTGTCAAGACTGAGACAGATGACTGTTATTCAAATGCATTGATCCAAACATAAAAGTACACAACATGTGAAGAAACAAGGAAATATGGCTAAACTAAAGGAACATAACAAACTTTCAAAAGTAAATTTTTATGGCTTAAATGTGTTCCCCAAAAGCCCCTGTGTTGGAAACTTAATTATCAAATTTATATGTCAATAGTATTTGGATAAAGAGTCTGGGGATTAATTAGGATTAGATGAGGTCATGAGGGTAGGGCCCCCATGAGTTGATTAGTGGATTTGTGAGATGAGTAAGAGAGATATGAGCTATCATGCTTTCTCTGTCTCTGTGATGTCCTCTGCTATATTATGATATAGTAATAAAGTCCTTACCAGAAAATGAGAAGATACAAGTATCATATTTTTAGACATCCTAGCCTCCATAAGTATGAGCCAAATAAACTTCTATTCATGACTAGTTGTTGTTGTTGTTGTTGTTGTTGTTGTTGTTGTTGTTGTTGTTGTTATATGCCATCAAGTTAGGTCTAACTCAGAGCAACCCTATGTACAACAGAACAAAACATTACTGGACACTGTGCTATGCCCGGCACTATTGTCAGTTCTTCTCTGCTATTCATAGGGCTTTTAATGGCTGATTAGTTTAGTTGTGGACTTCCAGGTTCTTCTCTCAAGCCTATGGCACCCAGTACTTCCAGGAGGTCTCCCATCCAGGTACTAACCAGGCCCAACCCTGCTCAGCTTCTGAGATCTGAAAAGGTTGGATATCAAGGTGATATAGCTGTAGACATTCATGACTTCCTAGTCTCAGGTGTTTCATCAGAGCAACAGAAAACAGACTAATGCACCAATACTAAAGAAATGGATGTAGCCAGACTCTGTGGTACATAACTGTAATCTCAGCAATTTGGGAAGTAGACGCAAGAAGATTGCAAGTTCAAGGCCAGGAGAAACCTGTGTAACTTAATGAGACCTTGTTTCATGATAAAAAATTTTAAAATCTCAGTGGTACAGCACTTTACAAGTATGCTCAAGGGCCTGGGTTAAACCCCTATTTCCAATTTTAAAAAAAAGAAAAAACTGGATGTAAATTAATTATCTAACTAATAATTCCAAATAGCTGTCATAAGATGCTTTGTGAGCTCAAGAAAACAATGAACAAACAAAATTAGAATATCAACAAAATGATAGAAAATGTGAGATAAAATTAAACAGAATGTTGAAGCTAAAGAATATAATGAACACCTGAAATTTTCACAAGAGGGTTTCAACAGCAGACATGTTCAAGTAGGGGGAAAAAAATCAGCAAACTTAAAGATAGATCATTTGAAATTACCCAGTCAAAAGACAAAAAGAAGGAGGAGGAGGAGGAGGAGGGAAGAAAGCCTGTCAGATCTATGTAGATACCATCAAGCACACCAAAATATGCATTATGGACGTCTTAAAAAGAGAAGCAATAAAGGAGCATAAAGCTTATTGAAAGAGTAATAGCCAAAAAATTCCCAAAGCAAAGGAAATTAACAACCAAATTCAAGAATTTCAACAACCCCAACTAGAGAAACACAAAAAAACCAACACTAACACTCATAATCAAATTGTCCAAAGATGAAGAAATTTGAAAGCAATAAGCAAAAAGGAATTTGTCCCATTTAAGGGAACTCTTTAAAGACTACTGGTGGATTTCTTAGCATAGACTTTGCAGGCCTGTAGGGAGTGAAATAATATATTCAAAGCACTGAAAGAAAAAATCTGCTAACCAAAAATACTATATCCACCAGTATTATTCCTTTACAAATGAAGGAAAAGTACTTTCCTCAAAAAATAAGACGTAAAGGAGTTCATCACCATCAGACCTGCCATACAACACTAAAGAGAATCCTTCAAATTTAAACAAAAAAGATGTTAAACAACAATATGAAAACATGAAAGTATAAATCTGACTAGTAATGATATATTTAGATTTATCTAGACAAATATACATGTATATGAAAATATAAGAAATTACTTCAACTTTTGTCTAGATCTATCTAGATACACATGCATATGAAAATGTACTTTTATAAGATATAAGAAATTATTTTTTGTATTTTCTAAGGTTTGCCTTTTGGCTAAAAATGTGATATATTTTGGAAAAAGCTCAATGAGCTGTTGAGAAAAATTTGTATTCTGCAACAGTTGGATGGAATGTTCTGTAGATATCTGTTAAATCCATTTTATCTATGGTGCATTTTAATTCTGAAGTTTCTTTGTTGATTTTTTTATCTGGATGATCTAACTATTGGTGAGATTGGGTATTGATGTTACCCACTATAATTGTATCTGGACCTATCTGTCCCTTTATGTCCAGTAGTGTTTGACTTATGAAATTGGTTGCACTAACATTTGGTGTTTTTATATTTACAATTGCTCTATTTTCTTGATGTATTATTTCCTTTATTAAATATATTAATATATAATTTATATAAAATAAAATTGATATAAAATAATTTATATAAATTATATAAATATATCTTATCTCTTTTAATTTTGGCTCTAAGTCGGCTTTGTCAGATATGAGTATAGCTACTCCTACTTAGCTTACAGCCATACTACTGTGGCATCCAATCCCATCAGATCTCAGAAGCTAAGCAGGGTCAGGTCTAGTTAGTACTTGGATGGGAGACCACCTGAGAACACCAGGTGCTGTAAGCTTCAGAGAAGGACCTGGCAACCCATTCCCAAAAAACAATCAGCCATTGAAAACCCTATGAATAACAGAGAAGCACTAAGAATACTGTTTCACCTGTTGTATTTAGGTTCGCAGAGTCAGACATCAACTTGACAGCACCTAACAACAATAAAAACTCCCACTTACTTTCAGATTCTATTTTCGTGGACTATTATTTTCCATCCTTTCATTTTTTTATCTGTATATGTCTTTGCCAACAAGTGAGTTTCTTGTAGACAGCAAGCAGTTTCATCTTATTTTTTAATCCATTCATCCAGTCTGCATCTTTTAATTAGAGAATTAAGGCCATTACATTTAGTTATTATTGAAAGATATGTACTAACTTCTCCCCTTCTTCATCTTAGAGGTTTGCTGGTTTACTGAGTTAATAATTTTTGATTGCCTCCTATTTCTCACTTGTTTATCTATTCTCCTAGTGATAATTATTCTTTTCCAAGCTCTCAGGCTTATGTATATCTTTCTTCCTCTTCTGTGGGTGGTATTATAAATTGCTTTTGTTTATACTTATCATAGAAGGTCTATTTCTTTTTTATTTTAAAAGATAACTCTGCTAGATATGGTAGTCTTGGTTGGCAGTTATTTTGTTTCAGGGCTTGAAATATATCAATCTATTCTCTCCTGGTCTTTAGGTTTGTACTAAGAGGACTTCTGTTATTTTGGTAGGTTTAGGTAAATGCACATTTAATTTTAATATAAAAACTAAAAGCAAATGTATAAAATTAGCATTACTATAAAAAAAGTTAGTGAATACAGAGCACAAGAAGTAATTGTGATATCAACAACAAAGCATGGAGGGAAAAGTGCAAAATATTTGTATGACAGAGTTAAATTGTTATCAGTTCAAACTAGATTGTTGTGTTTTGAGCAACTTAACCATAAAAAAATCTATAAAATACACAAAATAAATTGAGAAAAGAAATACAGCATGTCAATCCAAAATATCAATGAAATATAAAGAAGATAGCAAGAAAGAAAGAGGGACAAAAAAAGCTACAATGCAGAAGTCAAACAACTAACAAAATGACTATCTTAAATCCTTCCAAACAATAATTAATTTAAATATAAATGAACTCTCCAATCAAAGAATGTAGAATGGCTGAATAGGTTTTCTAGGAAAAATACCCCACCAACTATACAGTATCAACAGGAGATTTGTTTTAGATTTAAAAACACACATAGGCCAAAGGTCAAAAGATAGTAAAGATATTTCATGCAAATGGGTAACTGATACAGATCCGGAGTGGCCAGAATTTTATCAAATGAAGTAGACTTCAAGTCAAAGGAGACAAAGGATATTATAAAATGAAAAAAGGGTCAATTCATCAAGAACACACAAAACTATAAATGTGTGCCAAACATTACAGTATACACATATATGAAGTAAACACTGACAGATCTGAAAGTAGAAATGGACCTCAACACAATAATGGTAGAGGATTTCAATACTGCAACTTCAAAACTGCAAAAAACATTGAGACAGAAGATCAATAAGGAGACAGAAGTCTTGAACAACACTGCAGCCTAAATGGGCCTGACAGACACATACAAACATCCCACCCAACAGTAGCAGAATGCATATTCATCTCAAAGATACACAGAAAACTCTTCAGGCTAGATCACATGTTAAGTCATAAAAATAGTATAAATCTAAGAAGATTAAAATTGTACCAAATATATTTACCAAATATAAGTGAATAAAACTAGAATTTAATGACTGCAGGAAATCTGGAATATTCACAAATAAGTGTAATTTAAAACACACACTTTTAAATAACCAAATAAGAAATAAAAAATAAAACATATTTAGACAAGTGAAAATGAAATCATACTATATATTCTCAATTCTAATCCACACCTTTCAACAGTTCTAGAGGACTACAAAATCAGATGTGGATTAGAACTGCCGATGGATTGGATTTACTTGCAAGAGAGCTCTGACTCTCTTGCATGAATCTAATTGGCAGGCAATTCCAACATACATATGATTTTGTAGCCCTCTAAAACTGTTGAAAGGGTGGGGATTAGAATTGAGAATATACGGTAACATTTACATAATACAGTAAAAGCATTATTTAAAAAGATGACTATAGTGATAAACATCTACATGAAAAATGAAGAAAATTTCAAATAAATAGTCTAACTTTGCATTTCAATGAACTAGAAAAACAAACTAAGCCCAAAACTGGCTGAAGGAAGGAAATAACACTTCTTGTTGTTGTTAGTACCATTGAATTGGGTCCAACTCATAGCAGCCCTATGTACAACAGAACAAAACACTTCCTGACACTGTGCCATGCACACAATTGTTTTTATGCTTAAGCCCGTTGTTGCCATCATGGTGTCAATCCATTGTTTTTGTAACCAAGGCCATATTTTCCAACTACCGAGCCTTCTTTGTTTCCAACTTTTGCATTCCAGTCACCAGTAATTATTAGTGCATCCTGATTGCATCCAGATTTCATGTTCAGTCAATTTCAGAATGCAGATTCTCAGAGTGGAGATGATAGATGGTTAACAGTCATGCTACAACTGGAGGAAAAAAATGTTAGGAAAACCACCAATATCAACAAAATCCAAAACATCATCAGAGAATACTTTGAGAGATTGTACTCCTCCTGCTAAAAAAAAAAAAAATACAGAAGAACTGAAAAAGTTTGTCAACACATATGAATTACCAAAATTAAGCCCAGAGGACATAAGCAATTTAAACATACCCATTACTTTCACTGAAGTAATAAAAAGTCTCCCAGCAAAGAAAAGCTTAGGTTCCAACAGGTTCATGGCAGAATTCTATCAAACCTTCAAAGAAGAATTAATACCTATTCTCCTTAAACTATTTCATAAAGTAGAAAAGGAAAGGGCACTTCCAAATTCATTCTATGAAGCCAGTATTACCCTGATATCAAAACTGAGCCAGGACACTTCAAAGAAAGAGAATTATGCACCAGTTTTCCTAATGAACATTGACACAAAAATCCTCAATAAAATTCTGACAAAACTGAGTTCAGCAACATATAAAAAAGATCATACAGCATGATCAAGTGAGCTTCACTCCACAGATGCAAGGCTAGTTAAATATATAAAAATCAATTAATGTAATTCAACATAATAAGAGACCTGCAGACAGAAATCACATGATGATCTAAATTGATGCTGAGAAGGCCTTTGACAAAGTGCAACATCCTTTCATGATAAAAGGCCTGGAGAAGATGGGCATAACAGTGAAATACCTTCACATCATAAAGGCCATCTATGACAAACCTATAGCCAATATAATATTAAATGGGGAAAAATTGAAACCATTCCCTCTAAGATCAGGAAAAAGACAAGGATGTCCAGTCTCTCCTCTGTTATTCAATATTGTGATTGATGTCCTAGCCAGAGCAACCAGGCAAGAGAAGAAAAGGGATACAGATAGGCAAGAAAGAGGTCAAATTATCCTTATTCGTGGATGACATGATCCTTTACCAAAAGGGCCCCAAAAATTTGTCCAGAAAAGCCTTTGAACTAATTAACTCCTTCAGAAAAACAGCAGGATACAAAATTAACACACAAAAATCAGAAGCCTTCCTTTACACCAACAATGAACAGGAAAAGAAGGAAATAAAGGCAACAATCCCATTCACAACCGCCCACCAAAAATTTAAGTATTTAATAATCAGTCTAGCCAACAACTGTGAAGATCTCTTCAGGGAAAACTCCAAAACACTGAAGAAAGAAATCACAGAGGATACAAGAAGATGGAAGAATCTCCCCTGCTCGTGGATTGGGATAATCAATATTGTAAACCTGGCTATCCTACTAAAAGCAATTTACAGATTTAATGCAATCTCCATTAAAATTTCAATGACAGACTTTGCAGAAATAGAAAAATAATCCTAAAATTCATATGGAAACACAAAAGACCATGTATAAGCAAAACAATCTTAAGCTGCAAAAACAATGCAGGCAGGATCACAATACCTGACTTCAACTATACTACACGGCTATAGTGGCAAAACCAGCTTGGTATTGGCACAAAAAATAGACTTGAATACCAATGGAACAGAATTAAAAACCCAAAGATATACCCACAAAACTATAGCCGTCTGATTTGTTACAATGGGGCTAAGGAGGGTCAATGGAGAAAAGATAGCCTCTTCAACAAATTGTGCTGGGAAAACTGGATTTCCATTTCCAGAAAATTGAAAATAGACCCATATCTCTCAATTTGCGTGAGATCCAATTCAAAAAGGATAAGAGACCTCAACATAAAACCAGAAACCTTAGTACTACTAGAAGAAAAGATAGGAAAAATGCTCCAACACATAGACATAGGGAAGCATTTCCTTAACAAGACTCTATTTGTGTAGAAAATAGTACCAAGAATTGACAAATGGAATTACATCAAATTTAAAAACATCTTTACAGCAAAAGAAATCAATAGAGTTAAGGAAGAGCCCACTAAATGGGAGAAAATCTTTGCATCCTACACATCTGACAGAGGACTAATTTCTAGACTATATAAAGAACATGAGAAAGCAAATTCCAAGACAACAAATAACCTAATACATAAATGGGCAAGGAAAATGCACAGTTCTCAAGTGAAAGATTCAAAGGACCAAGAAACACATGAAAAAACGCTCAATATCCCTAGTCATTAGGAAAATGCAAATCAAAAAACACTGAGATTCCATTTAACTCCAGTAAAAATGGCTAAGATAAAGAAAACATAACAACAAATGCTGGTGAGGATGTGGAGAAAAAGGAAACTTTTATACTGCTGATGGCACGGTAAATTAGTTCAGCCACTTTGGAAATCAACGTGGAGATACCTTAGAAAACTAAGAATAGAACTGTCATATGACCCAACTCTACCACTCCTGGGAATATACTCAGGAGGAGATAGTCATACCACAGAGATACCTGCATTCCCCTTTTTAATGCAGCACTTTTCACAATTGCAAGGATATGGAACCAACCAAGATGTCCATCAACAGAGGAGTGGATGATATAACTGTGAGATATACACATACACACACACACACACACACACAATGGAATATTACTCAGCAGTAAAAAAGAATGAAATAATGTCATTTGCAACAAAATGGATGGAACTAGAGAATATCACCTTAAGTGAATGAACCCAGGCCCAAAAAGAGAAATACCACACCATATGTTCTCACTCATGTGTGGGAGCTAAATCTAACTTAAAAGAAGAAGATAGATAGATAGAGATATAATCAATCAGGCTTATCTAAAAAGGGAAAAGGAAAGCAGAGTAGAAAGAAAGAGGGAGCTAGCAGGGGGAGCAGAGGTTGAAGAAGCGGATAAGAGGAGGGGTAATAACATGGAGGGACAAAGAGGATAATCTCAAAATAAATAATACAACAACACAAGTACATGGGGGGAAAAGGGAATATAACCAAAAAATGCATACATGTTTTACTATATATTATCAAAAGGTTCTGTAAAATATGTAAGTTGATGAAAGTATAACCAAAGCAATAATTGCCTAATGGAAATTGTTGTTGTTGTTGTTAGGTGCCGTCAAGTTGAGTCCAACTCATAGCGACCCTCATAGGGTTTTCAATGGCTGACTGTTTCAGGATTGCCTCAGGAGTGGGTTGCCAGGTCCTTTTCCCATTTTGCGGTGCTGGGAATAGAACTCAACACCTCAGAGACTGCAGAGCAGCGCTCTACCAACTGAGCTAAATCCCAGCCCTAATGGAAATAGCATAAGCCTTACTATTCTGTACTCAACCAACATTTATAAGTAAGGAGGATTTTTAAAAAAGAAAAATAATGATTACAAACTATTTTACAAAAAGAGAAATTTCAGACTGCAGAAGCTGGTAAATTTCTTCCTTTTCCTAATTTGTGGCCTTAATAGTGGGTGCATAAGTTTGAGTAAGAGTCATCTAACCTTTTTGTAGGCATATGGATATTATTCTATCACTGACAGCATTGTATTTCAGGATAGATCTTGAAATGTGGTTTTTTTGATGCTAAATGCAACCCCATTTCTCTTTAATCTGTCACTCCCAGCATATGATTCCTGATTGAAAATGACCAATTCCAGACCATTTCAGCTCTCTGATACCTAGAATGTCAATGTTTATGCACTCCATTTCGCTTTTGACAGTTTCTAATTTTCTTAGATTTAAACTGTGTACATTCCATGTTCCAATTATTAATGGATATTTACAGTTGTTTCTTCTCATTTTGACTTGTGAGACATCAATAAAAGGAGATCCCAGGGGCTTTACACTATTTCTGTCATTAAGGTCAACTCTACTTGGAGGCAGTAACTCTTCCCCAGTCATTTCTTGAAAGCCTCCCAGTCTGAGAGGCTCATTTTTCAGCACAATATCTCACTGCAGTTTCTCTGCTATTCATAGGGTTTTCAATGGCTGATTGTTTCAGGAGTAGGCTATTGGGTCCTTCTCCCCAGTCTGTCTTAGTCTGGAAGCTCAGCTGATATCTGTCCACCATGGGTGGCCCTGCTGGTATTTCAAGTATCTGTGGCATAGCTTTCAGCATCACATCAACACACAAGTCCCCACAGTATAGTAAACTAATAGAGAAAAGAAAATAGCTTTAAAAAAACAAAAATCAATGAAACTAAGTGATTTTCTATAAGATCCACAAAAATTGACAAACCACTGTTGTTGTTGTTGTTGTTGTTGTTTTGTTGTTGTTGTTGCGTGCCATCGAGTCCAGTACAACTCATAGCGACCCTATGTACAGCAGATCAAAACACTTGCCAATTCTGTGCCAGGCAAATGATCTTATTTATGTTTAAGCCCATTGTTGCAGACACTGTGTCAATCCATCTAGTGGAGGGTTTTCCTCTTTTGCGTTCATCTGCCACTCTCCCGAACATGATGCCTTTCTCTAGGGATTGATCTCTCCTTGACTACATGTCCAAAATATGTAAGACGCAGTCTGGCCATTCTTGCTTCCAAGGAGCACTCTGGTTGCACTTCTTCTAGGACAGACTTGTTGGTTCTTTTGGCAGTCCATGGTATATTCAATAGACGTCTCCAGCACCACCGTTCAAAAGCATCAATTCTTCTCCTGTCTCCCTTGTTCAATGTCCAGCTTTCACAACCATATGATGTGACTGAAAATAACATGGCATGAGTCAGATGCACTTTCGTCTTCAATGTGACATCTTTGTTTTTCAATACTCTAAAGAGATCTTTTGCCGCAGTTTTTCCTAGAGCAATTTGTCCTTTGATTTCTTGACTGCTGCTTCCACAGTTGTTGATTATAGAGCCAAGCAAAGCAAAATCTTAGACAACCTCAATCTTTTCTACATTTAATGTGAAGTTGCATACTGACCCAGTAGTAAGGATTTTTGTTTTGTTGATGTTTAATCAAAACCCGTATTGAAGGCTATGATCTTTGATCTTCATCAGTAAGTGTTTTAAATCCTCTTCACTTTCAGCAAGCAGAGTTGTGTCATCTGCATAACATAGATTGTTTATGAGTCTTCCTCCAATCCTGATGCCGCTTGCTTCCTCCTAAAGTCCAGTTTCTCGGATTATTTGCTCAGCATATAAATTGAAGAGATAGGGTGAAAGTATACAGCCCTGACGCACACCTTTCTCAACTTTAAACCAGGCAGTGTTTCCTTGTTTTATTTGAACAACTGCCTCCTGGTTCATGTACAGATTCCTCATGAGTACAATTAGGTGTTCTGGTATTCCCATTTTCTGAAGTGTTATCCATAATTTATTATGATCCACACAGTCAAATGCCTTTGCATAGTCAATAAAACATAGATAGACATCTTTCTGATATTCTCTGCTTTTAGCTAATATCCACCCAACATCAGCAATGATGTCCCTGGTTCCCCACCCTCTTCGGAATCCTGTTTGATTTTCCAGTAATTCCATGTCTATGTACTGCTGCAGTTGCTTCTGAATGATCTTTAGTAAAATTTTGCTTGTGTGCAATATTAATGATATTGTCTGATAGTTTGCACATTCAGTTGGATTCCCTTTTTGGGGAATAGGCACAAATATGGATGTCTTCCAGTCAGTTGGCCAAGTAGCTGTTTTCCAAATCTGTTGGCATAAACATGTTAATACCTCCAGTGCTGCATCTGTTTCTTGAAACATCTCTATTGGTATTCCAGCAATTCCTGGAGCCTTGTGTTTCACCAATTCTTTCAAGGCAGCTTCCACTCCGTTCTTCAATACCATTGGTTCCTCTTCATATGCAGCCTCTTGGAATGGTTGGTCATCTACCAATTCTTTCTTGTATAATGACTCTGTGTATTCCTTCCATCTTCTTTTGATGTTTCCTGCATCATTTAACATTTTCCCTGTACAGTCTTTCACTACTGCCACTCAAGGCTTGAATTTTTTCTTCACTTCCTTAAAGCTTGAGAAACACAGAGCGTGTTCTTCCCTTTTGGTTTTCTGCCTCCAGCTCTTTGTACATGTCATTACAATATTTGTTTTTGTCTTCTCAAGCTGCCTTCTGATATCTTCTGTTTAATTCCTTAACTTCATCATGTCTTCCTTTTGCTTTAGCTGCTCAATGTTCGAGGGCAAGGTCCAGTGTTTCTTTTGACATGTAATTTGGTCTTTTCTTTTTTTCTTGTCTTTTTAAGAACTTTTTGCTTCCTTCTTGAATGATATCTTTTATGTCATGCCACAACTCTTCTGGTCTCCTATCATTTGTGTCTAATGCATTAAACCTATTGTTGAGGTGGTCTCTGAATTCAGGTGGGATATACTCAAGGTCATACCATGGCTCTCGTATACTTGTCCTAATTTTCTTCAGCTTCAGTTTGAACTTTCACATGAGAAGTTAATGATCTGATCCACAGTCAGCACCTGGTCTTGTTTTGACATTTTGTACAGAGCTTTTCCATTGTCTCTTTCCACATATGTAGTCAATTTGATTCCTGTATGTTCCATTTGGTGAAGTCCATGTGTATAGTCTCCATTTATGATGTTGAAAATATGTATTTGCAATGAAAAGGCCATTCGTCTGACAAAATTCTGTCATGCGATCTTCAGCTTCGTTTCTGTCACCAAGACCATATTTTCCAACTACTGAGCCTTCTTTTTTGTTTCCAACCTTTGCATTCCAGTCACCAGTGATTATCAGTATGTCTTGATTGCATGTTTGATCTATTTCAAATAGCAGAAGCTGGTAGAAATCTTCCCTTTCTTCATTTGTGGCCTTAGTGGTAGGTGCATAAATTTGAATAATAGTCATATTAACTGGCCTCCTTCCTTGTAGGCATATGGATATTATTCTATCACTGACAACATTGTATTTCATGACAGATCTTGAAATGTCTTTTTTGATGATGAATGCAACCTCATTTCTCTTGAGTTTATCATTCCCAGCATAATAGACCATATGATTATCCTACTCAAAATGGCCTATGCCTGTCCATTTTAGCTCACTGATGCCTAGAATGTCAATGTTTATGTGTTCCATTTCTCTTTTAATGGCTTCTAATTTTTCTAGATTCATACTACATACATTCCATGTTCCAGTTATTAATGGATGTTTACAGTTGTTTCTCCTCATTTTGAGTAGTGCCACATCAGCAAATGGAGGTCCTTGGGGCTTTACTCCATTTCCATCATCATGATAGACTTTACTTTGAGGAGGCATCTCTTCCCCAGTAATCTTCTGAGTACCTTCCAACCTGGGGGGCTCATTTTCCAGCACTGTATCTGACAGTGTTTCTTTACTATTCATAGGGTTTTCAATGGCTAGTTGTTTCGGGAGTGGTTCACCAGGGCCTCCTCCCTACTCTGTCTTAGTCTGGAAGCTCAGCTGAAAGCCTGTCCACCATGGGTAACCCTGGTGGTATCTGATACCAGTGTCATAGCTTTCAGCCTTATCGCAACACACAAGCCCCCACAGTGCAGCAAACTGACAGACATGTGGGGGACAAACTATTAGCTAGTTTAATTCAGAAAAGATGGAAGACAAAAATAAAATCAGAAAAAAAGGAAATATTATAATTAATGCCATACCATTAAAAGGATTATAAGAAAGTGCTATAATTATGCACCAACAAAATGAACCACCAAGAATTGGGTAAATTCCTAGAAATATGCACCCCTATGTCCTAATTTCAAAATACATTACAAAGTAATAACAAAGTAATATGTTACAGTAAATAAAACAATGTGGTTCTGACATGAAGGAAGATAAATAGGCCAACAGAACAGAACAGAAAGACCAGAAATAAACCACATACATATAATCAAATGATCTTTGATAAGGGTGCACAATTGGGTAAGGATAGTTGATTCAATAAATCGTGTTTGGAAAGTTGGATACCTACGTGCAAAAGAATAAGAGTCTGGGGATGTAGCTCAGCCATGAAATGCTGGTCCAGAATGTAAAAGATCCTGGATTTAACCCCCACCACCAAAAAAGAAAAGACAAGAAAGGAAAGGAAAGGAAAATGTTATTTCCATTGTTGTTGTTGTTAGGTGCCATCGAGTCAGTATCCAACTCATAGTGACCCTCCAGCCTGCTATTTCCATTAGGCAAGGAAAAAGGAAAAGGAAGGAAGGAAGGGAGGGAGAAACTGGATCCTTATCCTACATCATATGCAAAAATCAACTCAAATTAATTAAAGACTTAAACATACGACTTGAAATTATAAAACTCCCAGAAGAAAAGGATCATGGCAATGATTTCCTAGATGTGACACAAACAGTAAAGGCAACAAAAGGAAAATCTAGACAAGCAAGACTATACAAACCTAAAAATCTGCATAGTAAAGAAAACCATAAGTAGAGTGAAGACAAAACCTACAAAATGGGAGAACATATTTAGAAATCATATCTGAAAAAGGGTTGATATCCCAAATATATAAAGGGAAAAATACACACACAGACACAAACTCAATATAAGAAAATGAGTAAAGTACTTGAATGGACATTTCTCTAACGAAGACATACTAGTACCCAAAAGGTATCAAAATAACTCATTATCAGGGAAGTATAAACAAAACTACAGCGCAGTATAAACTTCACATTTGGTAGGATGGTCATTATTAGAAAATAAAAATAACAACAGAAATTGACAATTTTTGGTGAGAACATGGAGAATTTGGAATAGTTGTGCATTATGGGTAGGAAAATAAATAATACTGCCACTATGGCAAACAATATGAAGGGTCTTCATAAACTTAAAAATAGAACAACTGTATGATCTAGCAATTCCACTTCTGTGTATTTTTCCAAAAGAATTGAAATCAGAATCCTGAAGCGATATCTGCATTCCCATGCTCAGTGCAGTCTTATTTACACTAAGAGGTAGAATGAATAAAATGTGGTATACACATGCAATGGAATATTATTCAGCCATAAGAAAGAAATTCCATCATATGCTATAATATGGATAAGCAATTAAGACATAATACCAAGTAAAATAAGCCAATCACAGGAGGACAATACTGTGTGATTAACACTTATACGGAGTAGTTAAAGGAGTCAAACTCATAGACTTTTGAGAATAGGATAGTGGTTTGCCAAGGGCTGGAGTTAGAAATGGACAATTGCTATTCCAAGGGGAAAATTTCATTCATGCAAGATGAAAAAGTTCTAGAGATATACTGCATAACACTATATGTAATTAACAGACAATCTTCCCTGAATCTGTGGAGGATTGATTCCAGGACCATGGCAGGTATCAAAATAGGTAAATGTTCAAGTCCCTTATATAAATTGGCATAGTGCTGGCATATGACCTATTGTATACTTTAAATTATATCAGATTACTTATAATACCTAATACAATATAAAAGTTTTATAATTATTGTACAGTATTGTTAAGGGACTAAGAAAAAGGGCCTATTCATGCTAAGTACAGATGTATTTTTGTTTCAGTACAAAAGGTTGAACCCACAGCCTCACATGTGCTAAGCAAGTGCTCTACCACTGAGCTGCACCCACAGCCCCTATCTATCTACTTATTTACTTATTTTTGTGGTCCTTAGAGGTTGAACCCAGGGCCTCACACATACTTTGCAAGTGTTCTACAACTTGGCTGCACCCTCAGCTCATTGTTTTTTACCTTGAGACAGGGCTTCATTAAGATATTATGCAGACTGCCTCAGGCCCTGAACCTGCAATCCTCCTGCCCCCACCTCCCAAGTCAGTAGGATTACAAGCATAAACCACAAAGGCCCAGCTTTTTTTATTTTTGTCTTGAAATAGGTCTCACTAAGTTGCATAGGGTACCTCTGGCCTCAAACTCATAATCCTCCTGCCTCAGACTCCTGAGTTGCTGGGATTACAGGCATGCACCATGGTGCCTAGCTACAGATGCATTCTTAAAAAATATTTTCAGGGGCTAGGGCTGTAGTTCAGTGGTAGAGTGCTTGTCTAGTATGCATAAGGCCCTGGGTTAGATCTCCAGCACCGCTATATATCTATTGTTGTTGTTGTTGTTGTTAGGTGCCGTCGAGTCGGTATCCGACTCATAGCGACCCTCTGTACAACAGGGGAAACACTATTGTCAGTGCTTCTCTGCTGTTCATAGGGTTTTCAATAGCAGATTGATTTTTGGGAGGGGGTTTCCGGGTCCTTCTCCCAAGCCTACAGCATCTGGTGTTCCCAGGCGGTCTCCCATCCAGGTAGTAACCAGGCCCGACCCTGCTTAGCTTCCGAGATCTGACGGGATCGGATGCCACAGGGCTACGGCTGCAGACAATATATCTATATCTACGTCTATATTTGGTTCTGCAGTTGGTTGACTACAGATGCAGAATCCACAGATACAGAGGACCAACTATACTAGCAATATATATATTTATACCTACAAGGATAACTATAATAAACAAAAGAGATGGACAATAACAAGTATTGGGGAGGACATACCAAAATTAGAACCATCATGCCTTGCTGGGGGGAATGTAATTTTACATTTGTAACCACTTTGAAAAAAATCCTGGCAATTTTTGTGAGGGTTAAACATAACAGTTACCATATGACCCAGAAATTCCACTTCTAGATATATTACCCAAGAAAACTGCCCCCACAAAATTTGTACAGGAATGCTTATAGCAACAATTTTGATAATAGCCAGAAAGCAGACACACTTCAAATGCCCATCAACTAATGAATGGATAAACAAAGTGTAGTTTATCCATACAATGAAATAATATTAATGAAAAGGAAATATTGATTTCCTATTGAAATATTGATATAGGGTACAATAAGGATGAATCTTGAAAACATTATGTTAAGTGAATGAAACCAGGCAAAAAAGGCCATATAGTGTTGTTAGTCCACTTATATAAAATGTTCAGAATAGGCAAACCCATAGAGACAAAGTAGAATGATGACTGTCAGGGGCTGCGGAAAGAGGTATGAAGAGTGACTATAATGCTTATAGAGTTTATTTTGAGGATATCAAAAAAATTCTGTTATTACGTCATGGTGATTGTTGTACAAATTTTGTAGGGGCAGTTTTCTTGGGTAATATATCTAGAAGTGGAATTTCTGGGTCATATGGTAACTCTATGTTTAACCTTTTCAAAAATTGCCAGGATTTTTTTCAAAGTGATTACAAATGTAAAATTACATTCCCACCAGCAACTTTGAGTATATACTAAAAACTACTTACTTTTACACTTAAAAGTATGAACTTTAAATATGAACTATATCTCAACTTAGTATTTTTTAAGCTTCCTCCCATTTTCGCCAAATACAACCAGGGGAAGGTGACCCTGGAAAGGAAGAGAGAGTATCTGCAGGGGACAGGTTCACTTCATTCCTAGAGAGACCCAAAAATCTGGTTTTTTGATTTTTTTTTATTTAAGAGAACTATAGGCAGTTTCTAAGGCTTTCAGATTTGAAGTGCCACAGCAAAAAGCAGTGTCATCTAAACTAGAAAGTGGTTTTAGTCTTCTGATTGAAAAGAAAAAGAGGCTTCCAAAAAAAAGTGCTATTTGCAGATTTTTTCACTTTTTTCTTTCCAAAGTGGCAGGAGTTCAAAGGAGGTGTGTGTAAAACTCTCTGGCTGCAGAATAGCCTTCAATCTCCCAAAAAGCTCTGAGAGAACAGAGCCTGAGAGGGTACTTAGGGCCTGAAAGCCAGCCCTGGTTGGGAATCACCCCAGCTAATGACTCAGGGCCACAGCTCAGGGCAGGCAGAGAGGGTAATTACCTGGACCAGGGCTGCTGATCCTTACCCACTCCCCATCACCCTTCAAGACCTTAGGTGGGACCTGCAGTTGATCCAAGAGTGCTGCAGGCCACACAGGTGCCTGGATAAATCTGTGCAGACCCCTTTTCTGTGATGTGGTTGGTAGCTTAAGCAAATGAGGGGGAATAAGTATTCCTCCTAATTCTATTCCTCAACTCCTTCATTTGCAATTCTTAAGAATATTTACAGTTGAAGAAATGCCAGGTCTAACAGAAGGCATTTTCCCTGGTGCCTGTGTCAAAGCTTAGACCAAGGAACCTAACCTCCACTTGCCCTCCCAACAAAGTAAATAGGTTCCCACGGAGATGATTTAGCCAGCACAGGTAATGTTTATCAGGGCTTCACACCTGTGAAAAATTGGGTTCAGGTTCAGGTACAGGTTCAATATGTTAGAATTCAGAGGGCCTGGGCTCTGTTTGGATTTGGGTTTAAATCCCGCATGTTGATAGCAGGACTTTGAGCTGAACCAGAACCCAAACCCTGAACCTATTCTGGTTCAACCATTATTTTAAATTTTTTTCTGAACCTGGAGCCACTGAACAATGGGTTCAGGTTTTAATGTGGTTTTTTGTTGTTGTTGTTGTTTTTGGTTTGTATCATTGGTTATAATACACAAAAATTGAAAAAAAAATTATTCATCTATCTACACATAGGATGGGCTGGGATTTAGCTCAGTTGGCAGAGCACTGTGCTACAGTCTCTGAGGTCCCGAGTTCAATTCCCAGCACCGCAAAAATGGGAGAAGGACCTGGCAATCCACTCCCAAGGCAATCCCGAAGCACTCAGCCATTGAAAACCCTATGAGGGTCGCTATGAGTCGGATACCGACTCAACGGCAACTAACTACAACAACAACACATAGGATTAAAATTTTACACCTAAACCCAAACTAACCCAAACCTCTCTCAATTTTAACATATTGAACCTGCACCCAAACTTGAACCCAATTTTTCATAGGTGTGAAACCCTAGGAATGGTGGCTCCATGGTGGGGAAAAGAAGGAAGAATCAGTCAAGTGGTTAGAGTTGACTGGCAGTGGAGTTTCCCTTGCACAAGAATATTTTCCACATACCTTCCACCAGGCAGAAGTCAACTTCTCTACTGAGCAAAGGCTATGTAAGTTACTACCACCCAAAGCTCAGACGGGAGGCCTCTTTTCTTGTATGGAAAAAACAGGAGGTAGCTAGATCAATGGCTCAGCACCAGAATACCCCAGTTCCTCAAAGCCAACAGTAGAAAAGGGTTATCGTGTACCCCTGCTTCATCAACAGGGTGCAGCAACACTCACCATGGGCAGTCAGAAGCACACACTTTCATCCATAGCTCAGCTAAAAGAATGATGATATCCATGACTCCAGCTTCTGTTTCCTCAGAGGAGACCCTCACTCCCTCCATAACACAGACAGAGAACAGAGCTACCACAGACATTCTAGCCTCTTAAGCCTGAGCACCTTCCAAAATGCCTAATGTTGCAGGCTTTTGGTTCAAGTTCTGAAATTGGATAATGCTGAGTTCAAACTTTTCCTCTTCTTATAACAACCTGAAAGTCCCTGGGCAAATTGTTTTCCCTCTACCTTTGAAAACATCTAAGAGAAGTTGTCAAATACCCACATGAGTTTGGAGTTGAGAGAATTAGGAGGAAGATACAAATTTAAAAGTCAGCTGTTGTTGGAGTTAATGGAAGCTATGGCTTGAGTGAGATTTTCCAGACACAGTACTAAGTGGTTAGAGAGCTCAGGACTGTCAGAAAAGAACTGTCCAAAACTTGGGAGGAAGCTATAGGGATGTAGCTCAGAGGTAGAGCACTTGCCTAGCATGTGCAAGGCCTTGGATTCAACCCCTAGTAGTGGAGGAAAAAAGAAACAAAAAAAAAGAAAAAAAAAACTTGGACAAGAACAACACAGATTTATCAAGAGTTCTAGGCAATGTCTAGTGGACCCTCCAGAGGTTATCTAATTCTGTAGAATTATGTACCATTGATTGTCTTCCTATTGGCTAGGGGTAGAAATTTATTTGTAGAAAACTGATAGAAATTCAGGTGATTGTTGTCTGTAGCACTGTGAATGACTTTTGTCCCCATAGAGGTACAATCGATTTTTACATTGTAGAAATGATGATCTCAAGCATTATATTTTATTGTTCTATAGGATGTTAACAATTTTGCACCTATTAGCAAATTCACTACAGCATTCCTGAGTATTTATGTGTCTGTCCTTCAAATTTTCCTTTGACCTGATTTTTAACATCTTATTGGCTTATTCATTAGTTAATGAGTTACATAAAGTCTTTGATAAGCTCCTATTATACAGAGGGTGCCAAAAATATGTATACACATTTTAAGGAAGGAAAATACTATACTTACATTGTAATACTCGATATATACTGATAACAAAAGATGAATATAAATCATGTTTGTGCAATTACAAGAGGTGCTCAAAGTGGTCACCAGGAAAGAAGAAGCAAAACTTGTTTCTGTGCAAGGCCTCCAGGGTCTGCCCTTGTGCACAGGACACACAGTACTGTGTCTCAAACTTACCACAAATGCATGCAATTGTTAGGCATGTTAGAGGTTCTGTTGCACACATGCCTCCATTGTTGTACTTTTGCGATGTTCTTGAATTTCAAAGACCATTTCAAAATGGTCTTGCCTGCCTCAAACCACCATCATGCTTCCCTATTGTCTTTGACTGCCCTGCCTGTCTCATAGTGGCACTAGCATTCATTTGATCAGATTTTGAGCAAAGTCACACTACATATGCCTACCATAATTCAATTCAACTTCAAAAAGTAATACCTGGATAATATCTCTTAAAATGTGTATACATTCTTGGCATCCCTAGTGTTTGTGTACAAGGCTTGATTTTACCTTTGGAAAAGTATACTTTAGCAGGAACAAGCCCTGGAGGAAGACCAATCCAATAGTCAGAGGAGCATGATATTGCTGAGGTGGAGGGGGCGAGGCAAAAGCAGCCAGTGAAACAGGGAAAGAAGCATGAGTTCTTGGGCACAAAAGTCAAGGTAAGAACAGAGGTTTGGACAAAAGGGAGTGTTCAACTACACGCAGCAGCCCACTCCTGAAACAATCAGCCATTGAAAACTATGAATAGCAGAGAAGCACTGACAGTGCTGGGCATGGCACAGTGTCCAGTCAGTTTTTTGTTCTGTTGTACATAGGGTCACTGAGTTGGAAATGACTTGATGGCACCTAACAACAATAGCACCAACTAAACCCAAGAGGCATTTAGTTAACTTTCATCTTACTTGACCACAAAACTGCATTCAATAGCCCTCCCTGTTGCTCTATACTACCAATTCCTCCCACAAGACAGGAGGCAACCTTTTCTAAACCACGGAAAGCACAGAGCATCTTGTTATACCCTTCTCTGGAGATCAGGAGGCCTACTCCTTGTCTGATATTTATGTAACCAAGGAAGGTACTCAAGCATTCTTTGAAGAAAAAGGAACATTTATTCCAAGGTAATTTTCTGTTCCCAACATGATTGTGAATCAGATGGCAGTAAGGGGAAGAAGAGGGGGAAACACCCTCAAATTTAATCTGCCAGCATACACCTTTTAATAGAATATGCATACCCTGCTACATTAACATCCTTAGAGGCTGTCCCACTACATTAACATTCTTGAAGACAATCAATTGGCAAATTGGATCATTCCCATCATTTCCAGTTTACAGATGGAAAACTGCAAAAGAAGTATGCAGCTGTGTCTGAAAATATGTAAATTACTCAGCTCTCTCAAACTTGCCCTTAAGCAAGCTTGCTCTCAAAAATCCAAATTCCCCTTCTTTTTTCCATGCTCTGACTTCCAGATAGACTATGCACATCAAAGTGACAATCTTCCCCTGTCATTTTACAACTCCCAGAACCTATAGACAACAGCACCAATAGAAGGCTGGCACAGTGTGTGGGAAAGTCATCAAAATCCAACCAATAGTTTTTTTTTTCCTAAAACAAACCCTCCAGATGTTCTCCAACCTTAAAAAAGCATAAGCCAGAGAGAATCACCTAAAGATGCTCTTTTTCATCCTCATTTGTCCAGGTTAAAGGGAAATCCTCCAACCACCAGCAGACATCATTGGTTTCCATCTGCTGAGCACCCAATGGATGTATTAGTCTCTCCAGTTGGGTGTTCCACTGCACCACCTGCTATGCTCTTTCCAGGTGTCCCTGAAAGTGACACTTTAGCTAACAAGCCTGAAGTTTTCTTGTTCACCAAAGGGCTCTTTAAGAAATTACTCATGCCGGGTGCGTTCATGCACACCTGTAATCCCAGTGGCTTGGGAGGCGGAGGCAGGAGGATCACAAGTTGGAGACCAGAGGCAGTCTGTGTAACTTAGTGAGACCCTATCTCAAAAAGCAAAAAAATGGGCTAAGGGTGCAGCTCAGTGGTCCAGCACTTGCAGAGCATGCAAGGCACTTGCAGAGCACTTGCAGCGTATGCGAGGCCCTGGGTCCAACCCCTAGTACCTCAAAAAAAAAAAAAAAAAAAAAAAAAAAAAAAAAAAAAAAGTAAAAAAAGAAAATACTCATTTGTCTAGAATTAGAAGTGGCTTCAGATGGTCCCACTTTTCAGCATGACAGCTTCTAGGAAAAGAACTTGCCACTACAATCGAGCTCTCACCCCAGCATTCACCTTTACATTTTTGCCCTGAAAGCAAAATGTCAAAGATGTCCAGATGAGTGTTGTCGAGCTTT
The DNA here is from genome assembly GCA_007922755.1 of Pedetes capensis. Lineage (NCBI taxonomy): Eukaryota > Metazoa > Chordata > Mammalia > Rodentia > Pedetidae > Pedetes > Pedetes capensis. The sequence goes on from VMDO01006784.1 coordinate 46,546, forward strand.
AGAGTTCTTGCTACCTATCAGAGAATAAGCACACCCTGAATCAAATTCATATACCATTTGTGAGTGTGTGCCAGTAATACGTATGGTAAATTCCAACCAGATGCTATTCTTAAACTTTACAAAATGTTCATGTAATTCAATGGAGTTATCACAAGATGGCAGGCTTTAACCTCCTATAGGAGCCCAAAGCTTCCAGTCTTGGCTGCCGGCAGGGTTGGGGAACAGTGAAATGACAAGCTGTAGGCAGAGGCGTCCCTTCACTTATTAATAGTCCCAGGCACAGCTTGAGGAGATCTCATGTCACTTTAGGGAGTTGATTTGTTTTGGCATTCATTTGGCTTAAGAAGAATAATTCCCTAATCACTTGTCAGGTGCAGCACTTTAAAATTTTCCTCTCCTTACAGGAAAAATGTCTGCCTGCAAGATTCACTGGAGAAGTGTATATATGTGCAGAATATTCACTTGCATGTTAACAACAAAGGGATGTTGTTTTCCAGAGTTTCCAGGAAATAAATAATTTACCCTCTGACAAAACAAATACTGATATATGTTAGTGGAATATATGTACACAAATCAGAGGGACAAAAATCATATTAACAATAGCTCACAAATACTGTTTCAAGTTTCAACTATAATTACAACACTCTCCATTGAGTCCTGTTTGTTTTGTCTTATTTCTAGTGATTCAACCATGGACCAAAAGACTCAAGAAAATAAAGATGCAAGAATCTCTGTTTCAAAGTATCTGGTTACAGCTTCAAAAAGCAGAAAACAGAAAATCTGTTTGAACTTATTTAGAAAGAGAGAATTGTGCATTTGTGCATATGGGGAATCAACCAGGTGGGTGTGGGGCCACTAAGGAGAGGTGGTAGGGAGAAAACAAAGGATAGGAACCCACAATAAGGATGGTAGTTACACAAATAGAAATAATCTATGTTCTCTTGCACAAAATGAGGACATAATTGGGTTAAATCTGGATCGAGGAGATTTCAGTGCAATAGAACCAGGTAAGGGAACAGAGGAAACAGGGTATTTTATTTTATTTTATTTTATCTTTTGTGATACTTAGGAGTTGAACCCAGGGCTTTGCACATACTTTGCAAATGTTCTACCACTGAGCCAAACTCCCAGCTCATTTTTCATTTTTTATTTTGAGTCAGGGTCTCACTAAGTTACACAAGCTGCCTCTGGCCTCAAATCTGCAATCCTCCTGTCTCAGTCTCCTGAGTTGCTGAGATTACAGACATGCACCACCACATTTTAGACTCACAATTAAGAAATAATTTCCTTAGGGCCTTCAGAATAACAATAGCTTCCAGAAAGTGGTTATTACACAGTCTTGGAAATTACTTCAGTTCATCCTGTTCATAAAGATACACTCATGGGTCCACCCACAAGAGCCAGTAATTAGATTCTATTCCCCTTATCCCAAGCAGTCTTGCACAGTGACCATTAACCTCTACCCCAGAGATGGGAGAAATGAACTATGAATGCTGTGTACACAGGTCAGGGCTCATAAAGACAGCAGCAATTAACCTCTCTCCAAGTGTATGTGTGTGCCTGGGAGGAGAAGGTGGATGGGATGGCACTTGATACATTAAAAAGCATTTATAAACGATAGGTTACAAGAGCTCAGGGGAAGAATCTTGTAATGAGCAATGGTTATTAATGACCATTATTATCCTTGTCCTGACCCAAGGACTATTCCTTTAAGATTGTTTATTTAGTATGCAGAACTGGAGCTCCAACATGAGGGATTCTGAAACTCTGCTATTAATCCTCTAGGAAATAGTGCCATAAAGTGAGGTTTTCTTCCTAAACATTAATATAAATACATGAACATTTTAGAGCCCCCATGTTCTACCAGCAGAGAAATGGATCGATTCTCTGTGTGGTGAATCACATAATGGAGGGCATTAGTGCAGGTCTAACATGAATAAGATATTGATCTCCCCTTGTTACTTGATTCAGCTTCATTCATTTTGGATCACCAAAAGCTTCTGTGACAACATAGACACTGGTCTGGAGGGCAATTGAGAGCCGTATGTTCTGGTCCTTCACTTATTCATTAAAGTTTTGAGCTAACAATATCTCATTGAAAAAAGGGAATTCAGTGAAAGCCCACTAGTAAGCTTGGTCCTTTCCAGACCTAATAAAGAGAAAACAGCTCACTTCAGAAGCACTGAGAGAAAGGACAGGCAGGAAAATCTCAATATGATTCATGCGATTTACTGGGGTTTGGGGGTTTTGGTCTTAAAATTTCATAATTCATTAATACAATCCTGTTTGTATTTTAGATAACACAAAAGGGTTTTGATGTAAAGGAGAACATGCTCCTTCACATATACGCCTGCTTCCTAGTCCATATGCCCTCTATTGATAGCACTGCTAACACATAGATATATGTCCAGGGTTTTCTATGCTTTTGCATCCATATAGTTTTATTTTTATAAAAATTGAATCAGAACTGTATTAGTCAGTTTTCCATTTGCTGTGACAAAATACCTTAGTCAACTTTAAAGGCGGAAAGGTTTACTTTGGCTCATAGTTTCAGAGGTTTCAGTCCGTGGTTGCTTGGCCCTATCCCTGTGGGTTTGTTGTGGGCAGAACATGACAGAAGGGAGTGCATAATCATCAAAACTGCTTACCTTCTAGTGGCCAGGAAGCAAAGAGAAAAGCAGGAAGTCACCAGGGTCTCAATATCTCCTTTGATGTCACCTACCCAGTGACCTAACCTCCATCCACTAGGGCCCACCTCCTGAAAATTCTACCATCTCCCAATACTACCAAAGGCTGGTGATCACGCCTTTGGCATATAGGCCATGCATGTTACTATAGAAATGAATATGACTTGGAGATCTTTCTATGCCAGTATAATGATAGCTCCTTTGAACTTTTAACAGCTACTCAGTATTCCATGATATGGATAATCTTTCACTTATTTAATCATCCTCCCACTGATGGAATTGCATAATTTCTGGTTTCCAGTTGCTACAGTGATGTCTCAGTTTACACACATTGATCTCACGGACAGTCCCTTGATGCATGGGCAGCCACAGAAGCAAAGTAGTGGTAGACTACCTCTTGGATGGCAGAGCCATATCCTGGGATGATCCCTGCCCTGCCATAGTAGCCCATGGCCCCAGATACACACTCAACACAGTATCTGAAAGTTTACCTCACCCCTACCTAACCCCACCCCACCCCACATCACTCAAGACAGATGCAAAAATGAGCCTGAAATTAGCTGACATTCCTGGTGATACCACACAGTCAAACTGGGTGTTGAAGCTGAGTAAAATGGTTGGAGAGAGTGACCTGGCAAGGAAGGCAAGAGAAGTGGACACTTCAGTAATGGACACAGAGCATATAGAGTCAAAACAACAAAGACACAGAGACATAACAGCAGAATTCAAAATGGAAAGGCATGTCTGCCTTAGGCCACAGACTAGCAAGGACAGAAGGGGGAAAGAATGAGAGAAGAGTCTGAATGCCTAAGTGTTTATTCAAAAAAGACTGAGTTCAGTTAAACACTCTCAAATTTGCTTTCAATTGGCAAAATCAAGTTTACCATCAACAATGAGAAGGAAAAATTGACTTGTGTTAGCTTGCTAGGTCTGCCATATACAACATTTATACAACTAAAATGTTTTGTTTCATAGTTCTAGAAGCTAGAAATCAGAGATCAAGGTGTCAAGAGGGTTTGTTTCTTCTAAGGGCAGATGGAAAGAATCTTTTCCATGCCTCCCCCTAGCTTCTGGTAGTTCAGTGGCAATCTTTGGCATTATTTGGTTTGTAGAAACAACATTCCAATCCTTTCATCTTCTGATGATGTCCTCTCTGTGTGCATGTCTGTGCTCAAGGTTTCCCTTTACGTAAAACAGATTAGAGCCCACTTTAGTGTCTTCATTTTAACCTCATTGCTTCTGTAAAGACCCTGTCTCCAAATAAGATCATATTTTGAAGTACTGGTAGTTAGGACTCCAACCTATCTTGAGGGTTCAAAATTAATCCATAACAAGTGCTAAGTTTGCTTAAAAAGAAATGTTTTTGCTTTTGTGTACCTACATTATATAGAATATATTGTGTGCCCACAATACTTTCACTTGCATCAAGGAATAGGAAAAGTAATGGAGACATATATACTTGAAGATGCTTCAAATATAGTCTAGAATATGAGTTTTTATACAACTTTGTCTCTAAGTATAGCTGAATTTGCAAATAATCCCTTGAGACCCACTGACTGGTTGCAGAGGCTAGACCCTCAATGTTTCAAGACAGCCTACTCTGGCTGCTAAGACCATCAGAAAAGAGGTCCTGGAAGGCAGCAGGGTAAGTTACCATGTGGTGGGTCCTATGCTGCCAACATATCAGAGAAGAAAGACTAGCCAAGGAGGCCTCTCAGGGTGACTGTGCAGAACATAGATTCCTGAGAGCAATGGGCAAGATAGAAGCCAGGAAGCTCAAGTGACAGATCTATTCATGTCTACTCATGATTCACATTCCTAGTCCTCCTGGGAAGAGCCAGAGTGGCCTCAAGGGATGATATCCAGGTGCCATCTGCAAAGGTTGGTCAAATACCCATTCTAGCATTTTGAATGATCAAGTAGAAAACAGTGTTCATCCCACCCTCAGAGAAGAAGACACTTGTCAGAAACCAATTTGCTCTCAATTAGTAAATATCTGAAATGAGGTCAGTAATTGAGGAAGAGGAGATTTTCTTTGCTGACTATAGTACATTATTCTCTCTTGAGAGGTTATGTAAGACCTTATCCAGCTATGGAGCTAGTTATAGAGCTTTGATCAAGACTCATTTTTTTCATCCATGTCAGAGGTTCACATGTCAGAGGATAGGATTATCAGGTCCACAAGAGATTGAACCTTTGAGACTGCTGCAGCATATCCTACCTGAGAGCAGAGCTTATGGCAAAGAAACAAAAAGCACAGAGACAAACCACAAGGAGTGAGTTTTTCACATCTAACAGCTAGAGTAGGTTGGACTCCATAGAGCAAAAATGGTGTAACATGTGCACCACAAGCCAAAAGTGACAAAAAAAATTTAAAGCCCCAAACAATTCAACTAATAGAAGGTGATTAATAAACCCCTCAGCTCCCTCACTCTGACTAGGATGATTTTAGGCATCTTTTCTATCTTGGCATAGAGTTCCCAGGAGCATAAGCTCCAGTTCCCAAGTGGTGACTCACTTGATCACACACTTTACTGGCTGCTTTCCCTTCCCTGTCTCACTTCCTCCTTCTCTGCTGCCATTCCCTGGCATCCATTCCCCAGTGAACTACTGGCACCCAAATTCTTGTCTCTGGGAGCACCCCACCAGGGACAACCACTTGCTGAGTTGGATTGCTCCTGTTTCTCTAAGGTCCCAACATGGGTTTTCTAGGAAACCTAGTGTGGGTTCTTCACTGTGCAAGCTGGGAGGAAACACAAACTAAGCAGAAGACAATCTCTGAGACAGGCAATGAGCAAAGACTTGGGTAGAAGGTATGGAAATAAGTAGCTTTTACTGTGAGCAAGAGGGAGGCTGTAGTGGAGATATTTTCTCCCTCTATTCCTGCATGAGGAATGTGTCCTCTTGATAGAAGAAAGAGAGAGCCTTTCTTCTGTCCTCTCCCTCATCTTCACTCCTTTTAGGTTCCATCTGCCAGCACAGGGAACTATCCTGAGCAGATGGCTAGCTCTCTCATTGGCTCTCCTTTAGACCAAGCCTGGATAGGTTGCAAGTGGTTTCCTCCACACTCCAGACTTTTCCATGACATGTCAATGAAAGTCTACCTTTACTCTATGGACTATAGCTTCCCTGTGATGGGGAAGTCTATGAAGCCCACATTGCCCTGGTGTCCACATTGAGTTTTTCCAGGATTGGAATAAAGTAGATACACTGAACTTTCTTGGACTTTCTGCTTTCTTCTCAATTTATTCATGATCTAGAGGCCACATGACATGATTAATTGGCACTTTCAAACAATAACCATCTCCAGATATACTGCTTTCATAATGGAATAGTAGGAGGATTTTCCTCACTTCTTTGGCAAAAGGAGTGTTTCACTGCTCTGTTTGGTATCTAAAAGGTCAGATGGTCTGCCCAGGAACAAGCTGTCAGCAGCGAGTGGCAAGAATCACACAGCCCAATTCCAGCTGCAAACATCTGTCTTCTCTCTGACTCATTTAATGAAGATGAGTTCCCCTCACCTCCCTGAACCAGCTGCTCTGAAAACTAGATCCATCCGATTTGTAGCATGGGAAAGGGAGTCATCTGTGTGTCCTTAGCCAAGTCACTTCACATCTCAAGGCTGGAGAAAACCTGCCTCTTTTCTCCTAACTTCTTTTGCCCCACTCTGCATTGCAGTACCCCTATGAGCAAACATATTTTCTCTGCCAAGTCTTTACCTCATAACTGATCCTGTGCTGTAGTCAGACCCCAAAGTGTTTCATACCCAAACTCATTTCCACTGGCATAGATAATCCTAAACTCCTTCCAGCTCTAGGTCTCTATGTTGCCACATGCCCAGAATCCCCTACACATAGAACATCTTAACCCTTCAATTCCCTCACTGCCACATCCTATCTTGAAGTTGTATAAGTGTAAATAAACCCCTGAAAATTTCCTGCCTCACTTCTACAGAGATGAGACTCTCATGGATCCAGGGAAGGCCCCACTGGCAACCACATCCATCAGAGAAGAGGTTCTGGGAGGCAGCAGAGTTACTATGTGATGGATTCTGGACAGCAAAGGCCAGAGAGACATGTGCTGTGTCACCCAGAGACAGGATGAAGAGGCAAAGGTAGAGGGAGAGGCCAAACTACCTTCCCCGGGTAGATTCTGCGCTTATCAGAAACTCATTTCTATAACAAAGATGAGGAATGAGGGAGAGAGAATGTTTGTCACAGTGAGATCACGTGAAACAAATATTTCTAAGCCCCAGGTATTGGCCTGCATAACTCCACTGGGGTTGATTTGTGTGACACCAAGGAAGTTTGGACAGTTATGAGGAGTTCATTGTCACGGATTTGACCTGAAGGAGTCCTCACAGTCCATAACCTGACATTCCAGGAAAGCCACCAGGCTTGCCACTGGGCTAGAACACCAGAGAAGGACCCAAACCACAGCAGAAAGAGCAGAATAATGGGAGCAATTCTGAACTGGAAGGAAACTACCCAATGGTCCCTCCTCTGTGAAATAGGAACAATTCAAATTCAGCAGAACAGTGTTTTACCTTGAAGGCAAACATGTGGAGTGCCACCTATGATCTCAGTCCCAAATGCTGATGTCCTCCTGGCCTGAGTCCTTTGCTTCTTCCATCCTTGCCTCTAGGTTGAACATGGAGACTTAGTAGTGATCCTAGAATGCCATTTTCTGCCTAAGTGTACTTATTTGTGTTTATATCTTTCCTCTGCCCTAATGGTAAGGACCCTAGGCTGGGAGGCGGGACCCCTGCAGTTTGGTCTGCACTGAAAAAGACGGAAATCAAGAGGAAATATTTTACGTATTCTAAGTCCCACTTTCCTACTTTAGAAAATAGACAGATAAACCAGAAAACCTCTCAGGTTCCTTTCATCTCCTAAAATATCTCTACTTTTATCCATTTTAAGGATACACAATGGTTTAATTGCTTGCAGAGGCCACATCCAGGAAGTGAGGAGAGAGAGGCAGATAATGAAAAATACCACCTTTTTTCCAGACACCATTAAAAAGTAATTTATATTTCAAGACTTCCATTCTATCTTCTTGGAAAGCCTGAAAGAAATTCCTTCCTTTATCCGGTTGCCAGACAACCTTTCTATTGGGGCTTTCATTTCACTTTTTATAAAAGAAATAAAAATCAGGCCTTAGATACCTGGTTAGGAGTGAAATCTGACTTCAGGTGTCCCTCAGCAAGAACATGAATTACTGTTTCCTATCAGTGGTTTGACTGAAATTGAAAGAATTTAAGGAGCCCTCTTAAAGACAGCTGATGAAACTAAAAATTGCAAATAGATACTGAAAGCTAGAAGAAGCTATAGAAAGGTTAGATAATTAAATAGTACTTTGTATTTAGTGATTCTCTATTTTACAAAAATATCTTCCCAAATGGTATTTCATCCTCATATTAGCCTTTTGAGTAAGAACAGATAGTCTCTTCTTAACTGACGAGTAAATTATATCCAAACGGATAAGTGACTTGCCCTAATTTTCATACCTAACTAATAACAGCATATGTTTAAACCTTTTGGGTGGAATGGATTCAATGACTTCTGGGTCCTTTCCAGTGATTCTTTGGAGCCCAGGTTTCCAGTCTCTCCAGCTCAGTGCCTGGCCCAGCCCCTGACAGAACATTCTCTACCAGGCAACCCACGCAATTCCCCTAGTTAGGACTCAGTGCAATATTTTAGAAAGAATCAGAAGTAAGATTAACTGTTAGGACCCTTAAGTTAGGACACAAACTCAGCAGTGTGATTGTACATTGGGTCCCTAACACCACCTCCAAGTTACAGCACTAAAGACCACTTGTCACATGGTTATCTGCAATCTGTCTATATTCCTATTCAACTGTAATCCATTGAGGCGGAAGAATGATGAACCATTTAGCAGGTTCAGGTTGGCAGGGAGAAACCACATCCACTTAATCTTTAAAGTTACACCCTTGGTTTACTTGGCAAAGTAAGCCAGAAGCAGTTCCCCTCCCCAGAGCAGCAGCAGAGGAAGCCATCCTCGTCATCATTTCCCTTAGTGTCCAGAGCACCCAGAGGAGCCAGGCATTGTGATACTGCCCAAGTCCAATCCTTTCATCACTGGAACCCGCATCCTTATTCAAGAATGTATGCATAGAATCCATGCCTTTGATAGAAGTTATTTTCAAAAAACCATTATCTTTTTGGTTCTTGAGTCAAACCCAGCATTGGCAAGGTCACACCCAAAGACAGAAGTGTGCTGAGATAGAAGAGCAGAGAGTAGAAGTGTCTACCCAGCCATTCCTGAACAATAGCTCTGCCCCTGGTGCCCATGCTAATAATTCCTTTCCCTGCCACTTATTATTCCTCCTTTTAAACTGTCTATATAATGTATGCTCTATGGTTTGCACATATAACATCCGGATAGTAGTTTGTACAGTAGAAAATGTACTTTTCATGCATTTTCAAATGGACTACTGTAATTAAATCTTGGCTAAGTTCCCATCTCAAAGCTTTTTTGCTCCCATCCAAACTACACAAATCTGAGCCATGGAGACATTAAGTAACTTGAATGTTGACCCAGCTAGCCAGTGGCATAACCTCGGTCTTCCAGCATTATTTCAATCTCTTTTTCTATTGTACCACCCTCTTCTAAAACCCACAGTGGTTCCCTGTGGGTTAACAGATACATTTAAATATTTTTACTCAGTCTTCTCGCCCTTCTATCTCTCCATCTTTTTCAGTATTGACTAAATATTCTCTGCTAGCCAAGGATAACTGCTAGTCATCTTTTCATTCCCTCCTTTACATGGCCAAGACTCAAAATGTTCTGCTTCCTCTTTCTAAAAATTCATGTCTCTTTTCCTTCCATGGAAATCTAGGTCAGACGTCTCCTCCTCCAGGAAGCCCTCTCAAACTACCACTTCACTCATTCTACTCCATTCCTCTCAGTATTTTAAAAGTGTTTCTATTCTCTTCATGTAGTACAAGATTCACACTGGCTCATGGACAGCAGGCACTGAATAAAGATTTGTTGAGTGGTGAGTGAATATAAAGAGTCTGTAGACTCAGTCCCTGAGCCATCTCTCAAATGTGTCCCTTTCTCCCTGTTCCCTCTGTCACAATGTCAATTAGCCCTCTCATCAGTCTTTCCATGGACCAGCAAAACAGTCTCCTAAGAGCTTCCTCTTCTATCCATCTTGCATCTGTTCGGACTTCACAATGCCATTTGAGTGAACTTTCTGAAAGAAAACTGATCATCTTTCCCATTCTTCATGATTCCCCAGTGCCTTGGGGATGAAGTCAAAAGCTCTTAGCATAACATTGCAAGGCTCTTCACAATCTCAAACAACCCTCCCTTTCCACCATTGATGTACTTGTGTTTGAGTTACCCCTTTGAGCAGAGGGTATGTGCTTAGGTTTTGTGTTTTATTAATGCTGCTCCTCTTGCCAGCAGCCAGAGCTCCCCTCTTCTCTACCTGATGATCTTTCGCTAGTGTTTGGGGTTTATTACACATATTACCACCCTAGCCTGTAGGGCTGTCCTGCCCAGCCTGGGAACTAGCCCTGCCCTCCTCCTGCAGACCCTCACGGCTCAAGTCCACCCACACAGTACACAGTGCGTAGTAATTACTGGTCAGTTAGTCCTACTTCTCCCTTTGCCAGCCTCTTGAAAGTAGGACCAAGTGTTCCTGTCTTTTACATCCATAGCCCCATTAGAGTGCCTAGCTCCTAAGATGTTCTCAGTGTTGCTGAATAAATGAACAAAGCATCTTGTTCACAGTGTTAATTTGCATTCAGTCTGAATCATACACTTTAGAGCTGAAAGAAATAATGGAAAACATCTTTTCTAGTTTGCTCATTTTGCAAATGGAGACACTTCAGCCCACAAGGATTTAAAGTGACTTGCTCAAGGTCACTGGGGCTGGGGCTTAGCTCAGTTAGTAGAGTGTTGCTTTGCACACTTTGAGGCCCTGGGTTTGATCCTAAGCACCCCCAAAAATGGGAGGACCTGGCAGCCCTCTCCCAAAACAATCCCCAAAAATTCAGCCATCAAAAAAACCTATGAATAACAGAAGCACTGACAGTGCTGGGCATGGCACAGTGTTGGGGGTGTTTTATTCTGTTGTATATAGGGTCACTATGAGTTGTACCTGATTCTATGGCACCTAACAACAACAACTAAGCTCAAGATCATAAAGAAGCAAGGTGGGGCTTTGGCCCTTGGTCATCTAATTTATACCATCTTCCATTTTGTCATGCATACAAAATCATGATACTGAAATACAGAGTAAACAATACACAGATTTATTTTAAAAAAAAAGAAAAAAAGAGAAAGTCTCTCTTTTGCATTGTCTTGTTCAGTTCAATACCCTCATATGAATTCAACAAGTATGGCTGACTGACATTGGCAAACCTGAAGCTCTGCTTTGCAATTGTGCAGTTGCCTCTTAATAGCATTTTGAAGTACATTTTAGTGAGCCAATTCAGTCGGCTTGAAATGTTTTAAATTCTTCAGATCCATTGATGCCCTTAAAATTCCTCTTAGAGTGATGTATATTAAGAGTTAAGTTAAACAACTATGTAGTTAATTCACATCCTTGTCCTCTAATACCCAAGATCAAGTTACAAAGTTCCCAACTCATGCAAGTAATCTAAACACCAACGTCTAGTGCTTTCACTCAGCCTTTTGTCTCACAATATGATGCTGAAGATAATTTGTACTTCTCAGATGGGAAAAGTCAAAGAAAGATGATAATAGCAATCATCTTCGTAATAACAGATGCATGGCAAGGGAATGGACGCCATCCATCAATGGGAAAATAAGGCACTCAAATTCTTCTATTTTTCAATCTTCTACAACACTCTGACACAAAAGGAAATGCTCCTTTTCAGGAAAAAAACCTTGAATGAGCTCATACTTTACTCTTTTGAGCTTTGCAAGGCAATGTGCTCTATGAGTTTGTCACTCCTTCCTATCTGTGGAAGCCATCAGCATCAGTTTGCATTCTTCTAACTGAGGGCCAGTGTCTTAAAAGGTTCCAAGAATTTTGTTCAAGTAAATATAAAACAAAGATTTTTCAATCACTTCCCAAAGAAAGGGAAATGGCCTCTTTAGCAAGATTGAGGAGCATTTAGCAGCACATTCACAGTAATGTATGCACAGTCTGTAAGCAAGGAGGTTATCTTTGTGCTGCTGCTAATACACTCCATTTCCACTCCTTTGTCCTGCTTATGGTTAGAGCAGGCTTCAGTAGTCACATTACTGTCATTTCCTGCTATCTCAAAGTTAAATCATAATGAACTTTGGGATTGTTAGTTGTTTCTCTCTTGTTTCTTCAGAAATGCAGCCTCCTTTTTCATTTTAGAAGATCTGAACCTTCAAGTTTCCATGATTGCCTCTCAGCCCATCTCTCTTCTTTTATTCTCTTCTCTTCTTTTGCTCAAAAAGCAAACTCATTACCAAACCAAATGTATAAGCCTCCCACACAGAATGTGAAGAAAGATATCCCATTTATTACAGAGAAGCCATTTCAGAGGCTAGCTGCAGCCCATGGCTTCAATGGACAGTGAAACATGTCAAGTGTAAGCCCACTTAATTTGAGTCTGTCACTTTGGGGCTGAGCAAAGTCACTGACATGAAAAAGCAGCTGTTTTTGGGTAAACCATGCAATACTCCATTCACAGCTTATAATTTAATAATTAAAATAACAAAAATATTAACATGATGATGATAACACACAAGCACTTAATCTGGGCCAGATTTCATCTCATACATGCAAACACTCACACACAAGGTACATTGCACCAGTCATGTTTCTTCATGAAACATAAAAGTGATTTTGTAAACACTGTTCTTTTTGCAGGCAGTATTCTTTCCCAACCTCTCTGTTTTGTAAACTCCTGTATGACCTTTAAAGCCTTCCTTTCTTACCCAGGCAGAAATGGTTACTGCTTTCCAGGATAATCCCATGTCACTTTTATAGGATTTGTCTCTATGTTGTCATTTCTTGTCAGAATATAAATTCTGGGAGAGAAAGAATGTTGGTCTCAAATTTCTTGGCATCCCTCTAACCTAAAACCATGCCTGCTTTATACTAAAGGCTGAACAACTGAAAGCTGAATTACATTGAACTTCTCTCACCCAACACCTGGCCCCGCTGGTCTAGTTTCTTACCACTCAAAGTGGGATCCAACAGTAGGGTTCTATGTGACAAGGATCCAGAACTTGCTTTAAATGACTCTCCCACGTGTTTAACAATCATTTACAACAACCTGGAACCATTTTCTTTAACACACGACCAACACAACAGAGTTTAAGTCTACCAGTTCTCTAAGATCTGTTGGAATTCACACATCTACAATTTTTTTCAGTCAGTTATTAATTCTTTAGGCTTGTCCAACATAGAGAGTATTATATGAAGGTAAATTTCCCTTCTCAAAATAAAACAAAATATTTCATGAAAAGTCAGAATTACATTGAGGAGGATACAGCAAAAATTAAAAGCTCTTTTTTGATAGTTACAATAGAAACATAAACATTTCAAGTTAAAAGTTTAAAATAGCCTTGGAATTCCAACTGCATCAAAAATATACAGACTATATTCTCAGTCTTCAGACAGAAGATGAATAGTAGAAGGAGTTGATAGTGTTTCACATATAGCTGCTAAGGACCTAAAAATGTTCTTTAATTAGTTTTTCTTCCTAATTCTGGATGGCAGGACCATATGGTTACCATTCATTTTAAAGATGAAGAGAACAAACCACAGAGAGTTAAATAATTTGCTGGAAATACTCAAATCACCACCTTCTGATAGTAAAAATAGTAATAGTCATTTCTTAGGGTATAATATATGGGAGACAAAATACTAGGCATTTATATGAATTACCTCAGCCTTCACATCAGTACTATGATGTAGTGCTATCCTCTTTTCTCAATTTAATATGCTCCTTTTTAAAATACGTTTTAACATCTATAAAACTGATGAATTTTACAAGCAATGTTGTGTCATAATTTAATTGGCAGCAATTTTTCTTCCTCAGTTGTACATAAAATAATGGTGTGACTCTAGATCCAAGGAAATACAGTACCAGCTGCATTTTTGCAGATAAGGAAACTAAAGCTTAACAAACCTGTCCAAGAGTACTCATACATTTCTTGAGTGGCACAACTGAGATTTGAACCCAGACAGTTTGACTATAAACCCACATGCTCAACTATCTGCAGAATCATCTGCCAAAGATAACCCCTACTGAGTTGCCAGTGTGGTAACGAATGTTCTACACTGGCCCTAGAAGGCATCAAGCAGTTTCTGATTGTGGGGCACTGGGAAGAGTGATAAATGATGAATGGATGAACAAGTGCATTTCACTTGACACATGACCCTTATGTCACTGGCTATCTTGCAAGGATACAAAGCCTCTGTGCATAGGAAAGACATGTGGGAAGTACCTGTTCTTTGGGAAGGAGAGAGTTGGTTGCAGCATCTTCCAGGGACACCATGGATGCACATTTCTTGCTTTCATCCCCAGTTCTGCACCTCCATTTTGCAAATGTAGCCAAGCAAAAATCCACCTCTGATCAGATTATCACCCTCTGTGAACTTACTCTTATTTACTAATGTAGAGCCTGACTTTTCTCTAAAACTTTGAAAACCCTTCTAAGACCAGAATAAGTTTCCATTATTGTTCATACTTTAGAAAATGAACTTGGCAAGGCTTAACAACTTGACAATAACAAAATGGATATGTATTTTTCATTAAGAGAGGTCAGAACTCAGTTCTGTGCAGGAATTGGAATATGTTAGCTTCTAGGAGACAGAGTCGTTGATTTGGGTAGCAGTGTGACTAATTAGGTTTTCTTTTGTGAAGGAATTGGTTTGTATTGATTCATTTATGTCTGCTGTAACTCAGCAGTCCTCTCCCTGGCTGGGAAGCCTGCCCAGACTGGTAAGTGGTTAGAAGCTGGCAGGGTAGTTCAGCTGGCTTTGTAGGGATAATGTACCTCTTGGCCAAATCAAGGAGTGTAGGGTCAGAATGACCAGATCACCCTTGCTGGTGTTCGTTTCCTGCTCAGACACAGGCCAGCCACAGAAACTGTCTCTGCTGGTTGGAGTTGGAAGAACCAACAGCAGCAGTGTCCAGAAAAATCACTTGAGATACTTCAGATACTTGGGAAGGTTATAGGCTACCTTCCCACAGAGAGCTTTATCCTTAGGAAGGGCAGTAAGTATCCTGAAGTACCCACATTCTAAAGAGAGATGCTAGGGACCTCAAATTGAGCTACAGAGAGAGCCTCCATTTTCCAAATTCAATAAGCTAAATCAGAGATTCTTATCCTATTCTTTATGATGGGAAAGTCTCTCTCCTCTCCTGCATGCAGCCCTTTACTAATACTCCATCACAGGTGGCAGAATCTCTCTAGTGACAGAACTCAGTATTAAGTTAACAGATCAAAAAAAAATGCAGACATGGCATCCAAGGCAACTTTGATAATGGACCTGCTTTTCAAAATGCTGCATTGAGAATTGTTGTTGTCAGGTGCCATCAAATCAGTATCCAACTCATAGCGACCCTCATAGGGTTTTCAATGGCTGACTCTTTCAGGATTGCCTCAGGAGTGGATTGCCAGGTCCTTCTCCCATTTTTGCGGTGCTGGGAATTGAACTCAGGACCTCAGAGACTGCAGCACAGCACTCTACCAACTGAGCTAAATCCCAGCCCCACTGAGAATTAGCAAGGTTGAATTTCAGATACGGTTTTACAACTAATTAGCTCTGTCCATGGTCAAGTGACTGAACTCTGAGCCTGTGTTTCCTTGTTTGTGATATCTCATATATAAAGATGGCACCAGCAAATTTATCGTCTCTACTGCTCCTGCAGAGTCATTTTCTCCATGAGACTAATGGTTTTTCACTGAATTATCCACACTTATTTGCCCCCAAATCTTTGTCTTCGATACACACCAGTATCAACACATGTACAGCAGCAGTATGAGGTTCTGAAACTATGAATAGCATTTATTTCTATACAAAACAGGGTCAGAGAGGTTTAATAATTAGCTCAAAGTTAACCACGAATAGTGGAGGTGAGATGGTAACCTAGATATATCCCAATCCCAGACTTACCCCTTTATCACTACTCTACTGCCTGCAGCCTATGGACCAGGGAAGGAAGAGTTCCTAAAATTGTGAGTTCCTGGGAAGGGAGGCTGGAGCCCCTACCCGAACATGCCACAGAATTTAATTACCAGAGACAGAAAGCATAAAGTCTTTAGTGCCAAAGCAGGTGGCAGAATATAGGCAGTTTATGGAAATTAGCTTGGGAATGGAATGCCAAAGAAGGCCAACTCTAGCTCAAACCAGGAGGGCAGAGTATAGAAAAGGCTGCCAGTCCATGCTTAAATGATAACAAAGAGATCACTTTCATCCCAACACTCTGTGGGCAGTTTTAGGACGGAAACAGAAAAGACTTTGGTATCGCAGGAACTGCCTTCAGCCCGTGGGCAGCTGTAGTTTCAAATAAGTAAGGATTTGTGTTGATTAAGGTCTTCAGTTACAAACAACAGCAACTGACTATAGCTAATTTGAACAACAATAAAAGAGAAACTTTGGGAAGTACATAAGACCGTTCACAAAAACTGAAGAAAAACTGAGCCTTTCTCCTTAAAGCAGTCGGAAATAAGGGCAGCTTGAGTAATCTCAATAGCAAATAGATAGTCACATAAGGTCATTTCTCCAACTACATTCCATCCTTGGGTCAGTCTGTTTAAGATTTATATTCCTGAAGAGCCCATGCGATGGCATGGTTTCTTATGTGCTGTGTGTATGCACCCATGACTACATACCAGTGTTCACATGCATGCATGTGTTGGAAGAGGACATGACACTTCCATTGGAAGTCTCATTGTGAATTGCATGCAGTTTGGGAGGGATAGTTGTTAAGAGCAAGAGGAAAGGATTCAAGGCAGGCAAAAAAGGATTCAGTGGGCATTCACTACAGCATTTCAGACCTGGTATCATATAGTAGGACTAAGAAGGAAGATGTGTGCCTTTCTAGGAGCTACATATGGGAAGTTCCTGGGAGCTTGAGGCTATTCAAGGCTATAAGAAAATCCACACAAGCAACCAGGTGCTAAGGAATGAGAGAAACTCAGAAAGCAGACATTCAGAGTTGAACCACTACACATCAAGCCTAGATAGTGCAACAAAATTTCATCTTGGCCAGACTCACCATAAACGGTTCTTGCTGTGGTGGGAGCCCATCCACAAACTGGCCTAGCCAGCCTGGAGTCTGGCTTGGGGGTGGGGAGAAAAAGAGAGAATGAGCTGTGTAGGAACTGGATAATGGGAAATAATAGCAAGTCTTGCCAATAACAAACTAGAGAAAGCTGAATTAATTAGTTCTACCTTTGGAGAATAGGTGGCCCCACTGCCAAACAGGGCAGGAAGTATCCCTGGAAACCTCTATCTGTGCAATGGTGCACATACACATGCACACACACACACACACACACACACACACACACACACACACACACACCCTGAGCAGCCTGCGGTGAAACCAGGGAACAGACGTTATTGTGTTCAGTTTCTCCCTACCTCTCTTCAAGGACTTGGCCTTCAAGCTGTCCTCCTTCACAATTCTTTTGTACATTAACAAACCAATTCACAATGTGTTATTGCTTTCACATTTTAATAACTATTATCTTTTATTTCAACTATGGAATAAAATATTTTGTTGCTAAAGCATAGTGAGAAGAGCATTTTATTTGGTGGCAGGAGACTTGATTCATGAATCTAAACTGGACACTCATCTCTACACTGGTCTCCTCCTCACATCCCATTACCACAGGGTGGCATGTCTGGTGAGGAGCAGAATTCAGTCATTTTTTTTTCCCCTTGGTCACTCTCTTCCCCTAGGTCCGATGCTCTTCCCAAGCTCTTCTACCATCTAGATAAATTGCATTCATCTTTTACAGCAGCCCAAGTGAAGGCAATGTGCCTTGGGAAAAGGATCTAATTGCTCCATTTCAAATCCTAGCTCCAGGGGTGGTTCCGTGGTGTAATGGTTAGTATTCTGGACTCTGAGTCCAGTGCTCAGAGTTCAAATCCTAGCTCTACTATTGCTAAACAGGAAAGCCTTGGACAAATTATCTCTCTGATGCTCTATTTCACAATCTGTAAAATGGAGATAATCATGCCTTTCAATAAGGCTGTGAAATAGTTTATGTAGAAAGAAATGCCCACATAGTCATCTGATAGCTGTTCTCATTATCTCTTCCCAAATGCTTCTTTGACCAGACCTTTTCACAGTGAGCTCTTCTTTCTCTGCAAATCTTTGGTGTGAATTCTGTATGATTTAGTATAAATTGTCATCAAGGGCTCTAGGCTGCTAAAACATTACCATTCTCCCCACATTTATATAAAAAAATTTGCCAATATACTGCTTAAAATTTTTATTTGGCAATGTGTCACCTAGTGCTCCTCTTCCAGGAAATGTCCTGCTAATGAAACTCCTCCATCATCATTAAATCCCATCACTTAGCAGCATGAGTAAGATGTTCAAAAGAGGCATTTTAGGTGAAAGGTTTATGGATATACCCTAAAAGTCCAAATCTTGGGTGGGTTTTGTTGTTGTTTTGTTTTGTTTCCTTTTCAATTTAATGCAGACACATTTTCATTCTATAGTGCCTTTCATGGGTGGATCTTGGAAAAACACACTCTCTTTCCCTGCCCACACCATGCACAGCCTGGCAGTCCTTGTCCTACTTGTGCTTGTCACCCTCTGCATTTAGTTATGTTCAGCATTGGGATTTTTATTAACCCAGGAGGAGCACAGAAGTGAGTGGAAACAAGAGCCAGCTTTTGTGAGAAATTCTGCCCACTTCTCCACTTTAACACCTTCCCAGGCACCATAGGCCTCTAAAGAATTAGTGAATTTAGGTCTCTTTTCATTCAACGTCATCAAAAATTCAACAACAGCTCCTTCATTTGAGAAGAAGAAGAAGAAGAAGAAGAAGAAGAAGAAGAAGAAGAAGAAGAAGAAGGAGGAGGAGGAGGAGGAGGAGGAGGAGGAGGAGGAGGAGGAGGGAGGAGGAGAAGAAAAAGAAGAAGGAGGAGGAGGAGGGGGAGGGGGATGAAAAGGAGGGGGAGGAAGAGGAGGAAGAAGAAGAGGGGAAGAAACAAAGTATGAACCAGTTTAGAGCCCTGATATCAATTCGTCAGGTTTAGGCCAGAGACACAGACTGGTTTTCAGGGAAGAGATGAAGGGGCATGGTAGATGGCTTCCCTGGGTAGAAAGGAAATGAAGTCTGAACACTATTTCTGCTGAGTATGTTTATTGGCAGGTGTCTGGGAACAAATCCCTGACAGTTGATCGAGATCAAAGAACCCATCAAAGGATCATTCATCAAAACTGGAACTCCATGCAGTCTCTGCTAGAAGTCATGTCCTCTGTTCATGCCCAGGAGATTCCACACAGACAGAGACAGGCTTCACCCTTGCTTATTGGTGTAATCAAATAACACCGAAAGAAGGGAAGGGAGGAAAGGATAAATGAAAAATCAAGGTCTCTGAGAACTTTATGGCCCTTTAAGAATCCAGAAAAATCCCTGCCTTCATTTCTTAGGAAGAATCTAGCTAGCACCAAAAATATGTTGACAGTTCTCACTCTTTATAAAAGGTAAAACACTGAATCCCAATGATGATATTACACTGGATATTAAATCTAGTCTCTATTCCATGGGCTAACATTCCAAAGCAATGAACTACCAAGATACAAATGAAAGAGAAAACAGAAAGGCCCTCAGGAGCAAGCATGTGCCAGTCATGTTACACATGCTTTCTTACAGAATGCTTTCTCCTACTGAATTGCAAAACAGTGAGATCTGTACCCAACGACAACATTGAAGGTTGAAGGTACTCCAAGAAGTAGAAGAGAAGTTTGACTTTGTTTTACCTACTTTTTAATACCAAGTGAACTCAAAGGGAGTTTGCCCTGATTATAGATGATAGGCAGGGAGGCAGAAAAGTAATGTCATGCTGAAGGACAAAATTATGACTGGCAAGCTTCCCACTGCCATTTCCTTCAGAAGCAGAATGAACACTATGAAGGATCGGTTTGAATACAGATTCATAGCAGACTCAGCATTGTAATTAAGCTTCATGCAATTAAAGATCTTCCCCTGCATGGTCTCCAAAAGCCAATTGCCAAGTAGAAAGGAACAATGGATAAAATGTTTCTCCCCAACAGAGACTATAACTTTTATAGACTCAAGATTATGATCCCAGATATATTTTACAATAAGGATAGAGAAATAAAATGTAGTTTTGAACATTAACAAAGATTGTGATGCCAGAGAAATTTTCTTTCTATCCTGGGGATTAAACTCAGTGCCTCAGGCATGCTAGGCAAGTGCTCTACCACTGGGCTACACCTTTAGTGCTTTTTTATTTTTTATTTTGAGACAGAGTCTCACTAAATTACACAGGCTGCCCCCGGCCTTGGATTTGTAATCCTCCTGCCTCAGCCTCCCAAGTCACTGAGATTACTAGTGTATGCTGCGGTGCCCTGCCTTTTTGTTTGGTTTTGCTTTTTTGACACAAGGTCTTACTGTATAGCCCTGACTGGCCTTGAGCTTGCAATCCTCCTGCTTCAGCCTCCCAAGTGCTGGTATTGCAGGAGTGCACCACCAGGCCTGGCTTGCCAGAGAAGTTTTGTCTTAATTTTAATAGCTTTTCCAAAACATGGTGCTTTTCCACAGTATAATTTCCCAGCATGTTTCATAGAACAAAACCAAATGCTGCAGAATTTGAAAGAACCAAAACTCATACAGTTCAGTTAGTGAGAACTAGGTGAGAACTTGGTAGTTCTCAAGTGAGAACTGAGTTCTCTCAAATGAGATCCTTTCATTAGGAAACTGGACTCTTGTTTCTTATAATATTTGAGGCCTGGCTACAATTAGCCTTGTGCTTTCCAATTGGTTTCAAACCCTTTACCAGGAGGTAACACTTGAATGCAAAATTAGGATGAGATCTTACTGGGAGGACAGTCATACCAAGAAGACTGCTCTAAGGAGTAATCCCTCCAGGAAATAAATCCACACACTTCAGTGGCAATAGTTGAGAAATGTTCTCAACAGACTTGCTACAAAACTGGCACTAGGGGTGGAGAGGGGAGATGTCACTGCCTGTCAGACACACAGGTTTTACTTTGGTTTCTTAGGAAAATAGTACATGCCATTTTGGCTTCCCACTGAGAGTGAATTACCCTTGCCTGCGCTCAAGCAGAGAGAGGCTGACTGGGCTGGGAGCACTCAGCTACAGCCTATTAAACTGAAGTTGCCTTTAAAGTTGGTTAATGACAAGAAAAACTCTGTGTTTCCATCTATCCATGTATCTAAATTCAGATCAGGAGGGAGAGAGGCTGTGCAGGAAAAATGCCTTCATTTTATAAATTTGAATATGTTATTGACTTGCCAGCTATAAAGTCTTAAAGACATTGAGATAAAAATAAAATCCTGGCTTGAAAAATTATTAAGTTGATATTCTATGAGAATTTAAATGTATACACACAGACTCACCTGCGCACAAGCAAAACTACTATCCTGGTGGTCAAACTGCACACAGCTCTGCTACAGCAAAGGAGGCAGCTTACCTTTCCTTCCACTCTGTATCATTATCCTTGGTTTTGACATTTACATTGCACCACACTTTATAAATATTCCTATCAGCTGGCTTCAGAAGTAACCTTCTTTGAGAGTTCAGGTCAAAGAATGTCAGTTTGCAAACGAACCACAAAGAGGTTATTTGCCCAGCATCTCAAATCAAGAAACAAAATATGAGAACATCCCTGACAAGCCATTACTGAAAATAAGTTATATAGCCGTCCTATTACCAATCCTAGTTAATCAGTTAGGTGATGTCTACTAGGAAATTTTTGCTAAGCCTGTAGCAATTTTCTCACTCAATTCCTGACATCTTTCTGTAGGTACATCAGCTGTAGGTACTTCTAAGATGAACTTTCAGTTATAGAATAACATTAATAAAAGAAGACTACCAACATGAAACTATATTCCTACATATTGGCCTTAGAGAGAATAGTTTTGTTGTCTATTTGTTTTAATATTAAAAGGCCATATCTATATCCATATCCAAGTCAACTGACCTCATTATGTCATATTTTGAACCATTGATTAATTGTTTTCAATAAGTAAGAGTTAGTAATTTAAAACTGCCAAGCAGTTTTAAAACAGGCAAAGGAACGATTTCAACTTCCAATGATTTAGTATTAGCCTTTAATAGAAAATAGAAAAATAAAGAAAAAGAAGAGCAGATTCAACATCATGTGCCATGATTTGTCCACTGCAAAACACCATACAAATAAATGTTTGTTAGTGTTGATGGTGGAGATGAGGAGGAGGCAGCCACTGTTATGGCTACAGAGAAGCTTCATTTTTGGTCCTTAACTTCCAATCATATAGACAATCACCCTTGACTAATCCCAAAGTGGTTTCGGAAATGCTAGAGGTATAATATAGCTATCTGCTTGTTTTGGAAGTCTAAACTTTTGACTAGAGATACAGTTAGGTGCTGGGAACATAGCTCAGTAGCAGAGTGCTTACTTAGCATATGAAAGACTATGGGCTTAACCCCCAGGACTGAAAAAAAGAAAAGAAAAGAAAAGATATACTGACCACGGAACATACATTTTATTGGAGTGACAGAAGCTTGGTCACTTACTTTTGATCTTGGAGCTTACTGAATGTTAAAAAGATTCAGAATATCATGAGATCTAACTGGAAATGACCTGGGACTAATTTGTTCTTTTCTCCAGCAAAGGACACTGAAAACATCTGGTTCCTTTTCAGAATCAGAACATCCAAGAATCTGCAGTGATTTTAGCCAGGTACAAAATGTGAACATTTTGAACTCAGATTGTAACTCATTAAAGATTTCCTACCTGAAACTCTGCAGCAATCATGAAAATAAGTACCAACTCATGTACTTCGGACCTAGAGAAAACTAAGCAATGCAGATAGCTATCCAGCTGGGGATTCTGTCTTTATGCCATTTCTATATGAGTACCTATACCAACAGCCCAAGTTGTCCCAAAAGTGGCAACAAAGAGCCCCTTCACACACCCAGAGGCTCTCCTTTCTGGTACAAGACCTATCCCATCATTACCTTCAATCATTTACTTTCTTCACTCATGCCATTGCCTCCGTTCTATACCCACAACCCTCAACTGTATTATCCAACTCAAGTCAATGGCTGGACAACTGATGAGCCAACCAGCCTCCTCAGACGTAGGTGCAATTGTGCGGCACAGTGATTTGGGTTCAAATCTCAGTTCACTGTGATTGCAAGCATTCTTCTGGTCTGCAGATATTTAGAAGAGAAAAAACCAAGACCCTCCTTTCATGGAGTTTATGTTCAAGTGGGGGGAAGTTTGGAAACATGATGAATAAACACTGTCATGTGGTACTAAGTAGCATGAAGAAAAGTAAAGCAGGATAGAGAGCACAGCAAGATAGAGGCAGGTGAGGCAACCACATTAAGCAGCATGATTGTTGGGCCTTTCTCATTATGTAGCATTTAAGCTGAGGCTTGAGCAGAGAGAGAGAGGCAGCAAGCCATTCATATCTGGGGGCCCAGCATACCTAAGCAGAGGATGGAACAGGTATGAAATCCTGAAGGCTAAACGGTGATTGGCAAGTTCTAACATGAGTCTAGAGGTCAGTGTCCTGGAGCAGTGTGAGCAAAGGTGGCTGACAGGAGTGGCCCTGAGGTCAAGGATTTGGCAAGGTGCCAGCTGGTATGGACTTTTGCAGGCCACAATGAGAATACAAGGATTCTACATTTTACTCAGAGTGAGATGATAGGATTTTGTGCAGAAGAATGACATGATTTGGTCTATAATTTTAAAGGAATCTTCTATGGAGCATATATCAGGGAGGGAAATAAGAGTAGAAACATGGAGAACAATTAGGAGGCTATTATATAGTCAAAATGAAGGAAAATGATGATGGCTAGAATTAGCATGGTGGCAGTATTCTGATAATTTTGTAAAGACACTGTCATGGGGGTGGAGAGAAAAGAAGGGTCAAAGATGACTAATCAACTGGAACAATGAGAATTCTGATACTGTTGCCCAAGGAGTAGGGATGGTTAGAAAAGAGTAATTTTGACAAACGAGAATATAATCAAGATTTGTTTTGAACTTAGTAAGTTTGAACTGCCCACTAGAAATCTAAATGAAGATGTTAAGCAATTTAGTGTATACGATTCATTTTCTCCATCAATTTCCAGAGAGAGATTTGGGTGGAGTTTGAAATTTGGGAATCATTAGGGAGAAGGCTAGATGATAAGGTTGCCAGATTTAGCAAATAAAGTCACAAGACTAAAAAGGTATTTTTTGTTTATCTGAAATTCCAATTTAACTCAGCATCCTGTTTTCAGTTAGGCCTATGGTGGGATGGATGAGATCACACAAGAAGTACGGTAGACAGAGGAAAGAGAAAGTGGCCTGAGGGCCAACAGTGGAACCCTAGGGCACAGAGGGCACTGCAATATGTGAGATCAGAAAGAGGAGGAAGAACCTGTGAAAGAACCATAAGGAAAACCAGGAACCATGGTATTTAGAAACCAAGAGAAGAAAGTGCTCTAAGAATAAAGGAGAGATTGCCTGGGCCAACTGCAACTAATAGAACTAGATTTGACAAAATAAAGGTGGTATGGGGGAGAGAAAGTCAGATGGAAGTGGGCTCAAGAAAACATGGGAGGAGAGAAACTAGTGAGACTTAGTGAGGTGAATCCAGTTCTCCCAGTTATACAGTAATGGGAGAATTACATAAAGGGTGATCTGGGCTCAAGGGAGATGTTTTTTCTTTTTTTTTTTTTTTTTTGAGATAGTGGTCATCACGTGAGGCTGGTGATTGAAGTTGCTACCATCCTCTCCCCAGGATGGCCGGACACTGAGCACCAAAAGGCAGGTTCTCTCCTGATATGCAAAAACAGGGCTTCTCACAGCCAGGTAGGGGTATACAAGTCACAGTGGTTCCCAGTCCAGAGTGTCCAAGGTACACACATTGGACACTAAGATGACTTTATTGCCAGAAAGCACCACTTTCCCTGAGAGGGGAAGCACTTCTTCACATACTTCTCCTGCCATGGGGTATTTGGTGGCTGAGCATAGAGGTTGCAACTTCCTATGACTTTTGGAAAATCAGAGAAATCTAAAGTAATAGGTTTTTGCATCTTTAGGAATCAAGGATCTTGTTTGTGGGTAGAAACAGCCATCATGAAACTGATGCTGAACAAATTTCTACTGCTAAGATGCTTAAGGCCTCAAAGAAGCATCACTGGGTAGTAGGCATGTCCTTGCAGTATTCAGTGGCAAGGACAAAGGATACAACCCAGACAAAGGGAGTGGCTGGGGGAGATTTGATGTCCAACAAAAGGTAATCAGCAGCAGATCTGTCAGCCAAGTACCTGTATGAATCATGGGACCAGAAACTCTAGCAGTGTGAGATGAAAGGCCCCAATGAGTCTAGTGACCTGGACTGGCAGAGCCATTTGGCACAGTGCACCTGTCCCCTGGATCCTCCCAAACAACAGGTTCTATCAATGGCCAGAAATACAATTCAAGAACTTAAAGAAATAAGGATGTTCACTATCTTGGGGCAATATTTGTGTATTTTATTAATGGTCTAAGCAGTTTCACATTTAAGAATTTATGTATTATCTTTCCAGTAATTTCTTGAGAGTAGGAGAATCTAAGCTATACTATTCCTGATCTAATTTTAACATTTTCTGTACCAAAGTTAAATGATTTCCTAAGCTTACTAGAATCTGGTGGTCCATCACTGTCCATTTTATTCTTCGACTGAAACCTGGGAATAACACCTGTTCCTCCTTTGTATTAGAGTCCAGCCAGTTTTAAATATAACAACTAAAAAAGTGTGCTTTAGCTTGTTTTATGGAATGTGTATTTATCGTGTTACTTCTTTGGGCTTTGAAGAAATGTTTTATACTTCACTAAGAGAAAGGGGGGCTGGGGTTCAGTTCAGATGGTAGAGTACCACTCTGCACTCTCTGAGGCCTTAGGTTCATTCCCCAGTACCACAAAAATGGAAGAAGGATCTGGCAATCCACTCCCAAAACAATCCTGATACAACCAGCCATTGAAAATCCTACAAAGGTCTGCTATGAGTCAGACCCAACTCGACAGCACCTAACAACAAGATAAAGGAGCCAGCTTCATGTTTTGTACCTGTTCACATATTTCCACTCATCAACTATGTGTGTTTATAAAGCTTACAATAACACCTATATTGAAACACTTTTTAATGCTAGGACATTGCAACATGCTCATATGCTGACGGTAAAGATCAAGTAAAGAGAAGGAAACTGATCATGTGCAGAGAGGATGTAAAGTTGCAGGAGTGCTGTCCTTCCATAAGCAAGGTTAGGGGGTGTCGAGCAGATGGACTCTGACTCAGAGGTGCTGGGATGGTTTGCCTACTGCAACAATTATGAAGCTGGTTTGTGGGCATGGTAATTAATTCAGAGTTTTTGGTGTTAGGTACTGTCAAGTTGAATGTGACTCATAGCAACCTATACAATAGAGCAAAATACTACCCAACACTGTGCCATGCATATGATCTTTTTTATGTAAGTCCAATGTTGCAGTCACTATGTTTCTTCTCATTTTGAGTCACACCACATCATCAAAAGGAAGTCTCAGGGGCTTTACTCCACCCCTGTTGTTAATGTTGACTCTACTTTGAGGTGACAACTCTT
Organism: Pedetes capensis; assembly: GCA_007922755.1. Taxonomy (NCBI): domain Eukaryota; kingdom Metazoa; phylum Chordata; class Mammalia; order Rodentia; family Pedetidae; genus Pedetes; species Pedetes capensis. The sequence goes on from VMDO01006784.1 coordinate 73,018, forward strand.
CCCCAGTCATTTCTTGAATGTCTTCCAGCCTGGGGGGGGGCGGCGCTCATTTTCAGGCACTATATTGGACAGTGCTTCTCTGCTATTCATAGCATTTTCAATGGCTAATTATTTCAGGAGTGGGCTGCTGGGTCCTTCTCCCTAGTCTATCTTTGTCTGTAAGCTCAGCTGAATCCTGTCCACTATGGGTGACCCTGCTGGTATCAGAGATATTGGTGGCATAGCTTTCAGCATCACAACACACAAGCCCTCACAGCATGATAGCCATGTGGGGAACTCAGAGTAGGATGATAGAAAAGGAAAGAAACAAGGGAATGGAGGATGCATGAAAGAAAATTGTTGGCTATGGACTATACTTGTGCTATGGTCTCTCCATAGTTCTATGTTGACATCTAATCCCCACTGTGTTGTTATTCGAGGTGGGGCCTTTGGGAAGTGGCTAGGTTATTAAGGCAGAGCCCTCGTGAATGCAGTTAATACTGTTACAAGAGACACCTGAGAGAGTTTGTCTCTTCCACCATGTGAGGACACAGCTGAAGCAGAGAATGAGCCCTCACCAGACACCAAATCTGCCGGTGCCTTTATCTTGGACTCCCAAGCCCCCAGAATTGTAAGCAATACATTTTTGTTGTTTATAAATTACTCAGTCTATTTTGTTATAACAGCCTCATTGGACTAAGACAGCCTTTTAAGGAGGGAAGTAAAGACATGAGGGGGAAAAGGTGGTGGGGGCAGGGGATCAGAGGTGAGGGAGAAGAGTTGCTGGAGTCTGAATACTAGAGCAAATGAGGTGGAAAAACGGGAGATAATTGTATGAAATCAGGATGTTTAGAATTAAGCTTATGAAGAGGGTACATTTCCATAAGCATTTCAATTACTTGCCATTCCTTCTAAGGTTCAATAAAAATCAGTTTGATGCTGCCTGGGGTTTATGTCAGTTGGTAGAGTGCTGTTCTGTGCTCTTTGAGGACCTGGGATATTGCATCTGCAACTGTACCACCCTGGCATTCAATCCTGTCTGATCTCAGAAGCTAAGCAGGGTTGGGCCTGGATAGTCCTTGGATGGGAGACCACCTGGAAATACTAAGTGCTGTAGGCTTGGGAGAAGGACCTGGCAGCACACTCTTGAAACAATTAGCCATTGAAAACCCTGTGAATAGCAGAGAATCCCTAGCAATAGTGCCGGGCATGGCACAGTGTATGATGGTGTTTCCTTCTGTTGTACATAGGGTCACGATGAGTCACATCCAAAGCAACAGCACCTAACAACAACAACAACAAGAATATTGCACAAGTACCAGTGAATATGGTTCAGGAAGTCTCCTCCCCCTCCCTACATTCCTTTTACTCCTCTTTTCTCTTCTTCTCCCTCTCAGCACTTATCTAACACACAACTCTTTGAGCCTCCCTCTCCCTCCTATAATTCTGAAATACAATATAACCACTCAAATTTGAATTTAGCTGAAACAGATGAAAACCAATCTTGATGAAAAAGCATCTCTTCTCAATTTTTACTGAAGATACGGAAGGAAAAAAAACATAAAAAGAGCATGTTGCTGATAGAAGCCAAAAGGAAGAACACAAGAAATAGTTGTCCCTGACATTTAAGTAAGTCTGATGCTGGATGTTTTCAGATTTATGTGACTGATAAATAATACAAGATTCCCTGTAGAGGAAAGATCCAAGTGAAAAATAACCAGTTGAAAAGAGAGGTATGTGGTTAGTAATCTCAACAGGAAAGGTTGAGCTATACTGAAATCCAAGATATCAAATGACTATTTTCTACCAGTAATATTGTGCCCTTGGCAATTAAATTGATTTTCAACTGTCTCATCTCTTTCTCTCTCTGGACAGCTTATAATAGAATTAAATCTCTATCTAGGTAAACTGAGGTCCCACCTATTAGGAAAGAAAAGTCTTAGTCATTTTTTTTTATACGAATAGGGGTTAATCCTGGAATGTTCTTTTATTTAAACAATTCTTCCTCTATTTTCCAAAACCTTTCCATTTTCCTTCTTATTCACACATTTCAGCAAAGCTCTTTTCCACATCTGGCATTGCCGAGCGGTAGTGTATTTCTCAGGAAGGGAGGTGGGAATCAGGGATTTCTGTGCTTTCCCTAGGAATGAGCTGATTTCAGAAGTGAAGAAAATATCTTTCCACATTTTTGCACTAAAATTTAAACATTTTGACATACATATTTAGCAAAAGAAATGAGGTTGATTAATGATGTTCACCATCACTGTTGTTGTTAGGTGTCATTGAGTCAGGTCCACCTCAAGGGACCCTTATAGGGTTTTCAATGGCTGATTGTTTTGGGATTGCTTGGGGAGTAGATTGCCACATCTTTCTCCCATTCACCATCACTAGGATGCATTTATTTTGTTTACATAGTGCTTATTGTGGGTCAGGCACTTCCCTAAGCACCAGACACCATTCTAAGTCTTTATAAATAGTAACTCACTTAATCCCAATAATAATCCTATGTGGCAGGTACTATTATTTTTTCCCATTTTCTATGGGAATGACAAGACTGAGTCCCAGAGAAGTTAAGTAACTTGCTAAGATCACACAACCAATAGGCTCTAGATCAATATTCTTATATACAAAGCCATGCAATCTTGGCAGAGAAATACAGATTCAAACAAGATCCTATTTCTATCCATGAGATTGGAAAAGAAAAGTGATTCTTGGTAACATCAAGTACTGGCAAGGAAATGGGCAGATGAATACCTCTGTATAACAGTCCATCTCAGGAATTCTGACCTATAAGAATAAAAGCACCAGGCTACGAGGATATATATGAGATTTTAGGGTTGTTTGTAGTGATGAAAAAACTGGAAATAGAATAAATGTCCATCACAGAAGCTGTAGCTGAGTAAACTGTTATATTCACAGTATAGAATACTATGCAGCTATTATATGAATTCCATTTGCAAGTTGCAATAATGTGTAAAGTATGTTCCCACATTTTTGGCAAACTTTTGAGCATATTTAATAATGATCTGAGGAAATAGAGCAGAGACTATTAACTTTTTCTGTGTATTTAATGCGTTGTTTGATTTTCTTTTCAAGTACTGGAGGTTGAAACCCGGGTTTCACCCATGCTAGGCAAGCTCTCCACCACTGAGCTAATCCCAGTCATTTTTTTAGTTATTGTGAGACAAGGTCTCTCCAAGTTGTACAGGCTGCCTCTGTCCTTGAACCTGTGATCTTCCTGCTTCAGCTTCCCAAGTCACTGGGATTACAGGTATGCATCAAGATGGTGCCTAATCTCATTGTTTGATTTTTTTTTTATACAAGTGTGTATTGCCTTTAAAATTTAAAATCTCTAATTGAGTTTTAAAAATTGTAACTGTATATGTAATAATCAGCTTAGAAAATATGTTTTAGACCTTCAGTTCCACATAAAATATTGTCTGAATTATATAGCTTTTCAAATTAAATGTGAAAAACTCACTTATATTCATGGAGGCCTCTTATATATAGACATGGCAATTTATAGTTTTCAGCAATTACAAATAAATATTAATTTTTAATGGGCCTTTCTGGCAACAAAAAGCAGAAGGAATAATTTGCTCATTCTTTGTCTAACAGTATAACAACCAATGGAGAGTAATATCATTTTTAAATTCCATGTATGATCTGTACTCTCCATTGCTATTCCTTCAGTTCCACGCTCAAATCAAGAAAGATGGCACATGTGAGAGGCCTACTGGTAAAACATTTAAAAATTTCCTCCCTCTTTGATAAAAAGAGGATTTGACACACATTTCTCCAGCTTCACGTCTCTTTTTGTAAGTCCTATGCTGGGCAAGGGTCTAAGTGATAAAGCTGAAGTATAATACAGTGGCTGAAAATGCAAACAAGAGCCTGCCAGCATCTTTTGATTTCTGGTTGTGTTAACCACAGGCCCTTCCCAGGCTGGTGAAATTTAAAGTGCTGCTGCCATCTTCAGGAGTTCCCCATTGTCATATTTGAATAAAGTTACAAGGAAGTTGGACACAGCCTTATAACCCTTTCCAGAAATTCAGAATTGCAGCTAGAAAACAGACACTCCAGGTCACTGCTATAAGGAAGGTGATTTCCCCTAACAGCTTAAGACCATTCTGTAGTAAGGCACATTTTACAATGTGTGCTTAATATTACAAAGTGGTAAGGTTTTTCCTTTGAGAGAAAATATGAACTGAGATAAGATTTAGGGTCCACAAAGAGGCATGACTGGGAAGTGTGCCAAGACTTGAAAAAATAGTGGAGGATGGGAGTTCAAGTTACAACATTTTGGATGCAACTGCTGGGTTTACAGTCCATTGAATTAGTCTCTCCGAGGACCTCATGCTTGATTTGCATGGCCAGCATTAAGTTTAGAGAATATTTGGTCAAAAGGAATCTGTGGGCTTCCATTTGTTACCAGATTTGTTTGTTGACCATCTTATTTATTAATTCTGGACCTGTCTCTCTCCTCTGATTGTTTGAGTTATGGATAGTTGATAGTAAAGGCCAGATTATCTACCAATTCTCTCATCATGAAGCCCTACTTCTTTCTCAGAAATAAGTTTACTTCACTGTTTTGTCAAGAAAAAATTATTTTTGTTGTTTTCCCCTTTATTGGTAAATGTTGGTGGGGTATAGGTCTCTGTGGATTTTTGATTGGTATCCTCCAGCTGTTTTAAATAATTTTGCTCCTATAACTTTTTTTTAATAGAAATTTTTGGAGAACCCAGAACAGTATGTGCCTCCCTTAGCACCTCACCCACTGCCACCTGCTGACATGATCCCAAAAAGGCTGACGCTGTCACAGCTGAAAAGCCAATTCTCTAAGTTGTGCTGAGCTCCAAGGCTACTGTGCAGTGACCTATCAAGATGGAAAACAAAGGCAAGTCCATGCCCTCCTAACCTCCTACCAAATAATGGTCTGCATAGAAAGAGGTGTTCATGTAACAATCTTTATTTTATTTCTTTAACTGGAAATTTTTAATGTACAACTTAATGGGTTTCATTATGACATGTATTTCATTATGACATTTTCATATATGCATTTCATGGTACATTGCTCACATAACCTCCCCCTTACCCTCTCATGACCCTCCTCCTCTATCCCCACCCTTCCACCAATGATTTCCTTTCTACTTGTATGTCTTTTTTGTGAGAATACTTATCTGTATATGTGCATCCCAATTTTTATTTAAGTCCAGATTTTTTTCTATAGTGATCTATCCTTTTACATTCTCAGCAGTATTACATGAGTGCTCTAGTTCGTTTACATTATTGCCAGCCTTTGGTATTATTGCTATTATTTTTTTTTATTTTAGCTATTTTGTAGGATTTTTTATCTATCTTCCCCTTTATTTTTCCACCATACTACTAAAGTGTGCTGTTTACATTGAAGTTGACCTCTCCCCACTTACTCCCTCTCATTGGCCCTCCACCCTCTCCTGTCTTCTCCCATCATCACTCCCTTTACTAGATCCCTCCCTCCTTCTCTCCAGTCCTTAAATTGTCTCTTAAATGCTAAGTTTAATTGAGTTTTTTACTATGTTTCAATTTATGTATGAGATTTTTTCCTTCTTTTAAGTTTGATTCAGCTCCCACGTATGAATGAGAACATATGGTATTTCTCTTAGGGGGCTTGTGTTTGTTCACTTAAGATGATTTTCTCCAATTCCATCCATTTTGCTGAAAATGACATTATTTCAGTTTTTTGATTGCTGAGTAGTGTTCCATTGTGTATATGTACCATAATTTTTTTTATCAGTTCTTCTGTTGAAGGGCACTTTGGTTGATTCCATCTCCTTGCTATTGTGAAAAGTGCTGCATTGAATATGGAGATGCAGTTGTCTCTGTGGTATGATGACTCATCTTCCTTTGGGTATGTTCCCAATAGTGGTATAACTGGGTCAGCTGGCAGATCTATTTTTAGTTTTCTGAGGTACCTCCATATTGATTCCAAAGTGGTGGAACCAGTTTACAACCCCACCAGCTGTGTAAGAGGGTTCCCTTTTCTCCACAACCTCGTCAGCATTTGTTGTTATTTGTTTTATTGATGTTGGCCATTCTCACTGGAGTAAGATGGAATCTCAGAGTTGTTTTTATTTGCCTTTCCTTAATGGCTAGGGATATTGAGCATTTTTTCATGTGTTTCATGGCCTTACAAGCTTCCTCATTTGAGAACTCTCTGGTCAGTTCCTTTGCCCACTTGTGTATTAGGTTGTTTGTTGTCTTGGGAATTGCTTTCTTGAGTTCTTTGTAAATTCTAGAAATTAGTCCTCTATCCAATGTGTAAGATACAAAGATTTTCTCCCATTCAGTGGGGACTTCCTTCACACTATTGATTGTTTCGTTTGCTGTACAGAAGTTTTTTAATTTCATGTAATCCCATTTATCTATTCTTGTGATTTCCTGAGCAATTGGAATCTTATTAAGGAAATGCTTTCCTATGCCTGTATGTTGTAAAGTATATTGCCTGCCTTTCCTTCTAGTAATTTTAAAGTTTTTGGTTTTATGCTGGGGTCACATCAATTTCAAGTTAACTCTTGTGCATATTGAGAGGTGTGGGTCTGTTTTCATTTTTCTGTGAGTGGATATCCAAGTTTCCCAACACTGTTTATTGAAAAAGCTATCCTTTCTCCAATTTACCTGCTTTGCTCCTTTGCTGAAAATCAGGTGGCTGTAGATGTGTTGCTGTATCTTTGGGTCCTCTATTCTGTTCCACTGGTCTTCAGTCTTATTTTTGTGCCAGTACAAAGCTGTTTTTGCTACTACAGCCCTGTGGTATAGTTTAAAGTCAGGGATTGTGATCCCACCTGCACTAGTTTTGCAGCTTAAGAGTGTTTTGGCTACATGTGGCCTTTTGTGTTTCCGTATGAATTTTTGGATCATTTTTTCTATTTCTGTAAACTCTGTCAGTTGAATTTTAATGGGATTTGCATTAAATCTATAAATTGCTTTTGGTAGGATAGCCATTTTTACAATATTGATTCTCCCAATCCATGATCAGGGGAGGTCCTTCCACTTTTTAGTATCCTCTGCAATTTCTTTATTCAATGTTTTGAAATTTTCCTTGTAGAGATCTGCAAGATCTTTGGTTAAATTGATTCCAAGGTGTTTAAGTTTCTGATAGGGTATCATGAAAGCAATTGTAGCTGTAATTTCCTTCTCTTCCTGCTCACACTTGGTGTAAAGGAAGGCTACTGATTTTTGAGTGTTAATTTTGTATCCTGCCACTTTGCTAAAGGAGTTAATTGAGTCTAAAAGTTTTATAAATGAGAAGTTGGGGTCCTTTAGGTAAAGTATTATGTCATCGGCTAATAAGGACAATTTGACCTCTTCTTTGCGTATCTGTATCCCTTTGATTTCTTTCTCTAATTTAGTTTCCCTGGCTAGGACTTCAATCACAATGTTAAACAAGATAGGAGAGAGTGGACATCCTTGTCTTTTTCCAGATCTTAGAGAAAATGGTTTCAATTTTTCTCCACTTAATATGATGTCACCTATAGGTCTGTCATAGGTGGCCTTTATGAAGTTAAGGTATTTTCCTGATATGCCTATCTTCTCCAAGGTTTTTATCATGAAAAGGTGTTGCACTTTTTCAAAGGTCTTCTCAGCATCAATTGAGATGATCATGTGATTTTTGTTTGGAAGCCTCTTGATATGTTTAGTTACATGAATCGATTTTCATATGTTGAACCAGCCTTACATCTGTGGAATAAATCCCACATGGTCATGGTGAACTATTTTCTTAATATGTTGTTGCATTCTGTTTGCCAGGATTTTGTTGAGAGTTTTTGCATCTATGTTCTTTAGGGAAATTTGTCGATAATTCTCTATCTTAGATGTATCCTTGCCTGAATCTAGGAAGTCCATGAGGACACAAGCTTTTAGGAGGCAGTATTTGTAGAAAGTTGGGATGCACCTTACAGATCCCATTTTGGTTCCTGGTTTATATTGTTAAAAGCAGAGAGTACATTCTTTAATATCACCTTTAGAAAAATTTCATATTAGGAGATATTTAGGTTCCCTTTCATCACAACTCTAATAATTAAAACAGGTACACAAAAACAAGATTACAATATTTTTATAATATGTAGCTAGCACCAACATGTTGTACCATCAGCATGGTGCTTCAGAAACTCTGATGCATTTGGAAGGTTATCCTTGTCTTCTGAAAATGTCCTTTGGAGTTATTCATTTCTTCAGCAAAACACTTTACAGGGGCCTATTAATATGCTAGGTAGTCTGGTTGGCACTTTTTATATGTTACTTCTTCATTCTTCACAATGATTCTGTGAAGGTCATGCACCCTCATTTAGCAGATCAGAAAACTAGAACACAGTTAAAGGAATTGCGCATAGTCACATAAGACTGGGACCTGAGTGTACCTTACTCATGAGCACACTGCTTGCACAATTGCATCACTAAAGCTGTGGAGCAGCTTTCTTCTGGAGCTCTTTCCTGCCTACTATGATAATGAAACAGTCATCTGATGAATATTCGACTCTTTGCTACCGTCAAGGCATTGTGGATTTTTATTAATATAGCACTTAGAAAGGAAAAAATAAGTCAAGCCTAAAATTAGACCATAAAACAAAAAAGTTATTAAAATGGAAAGTATGACTCAAAGCATATTGAGCTATTTGTGCTCACTGCCACTGGGGGCATTGCTCACTTATAAGTGGAAGTAGAACTGGTGAATAAATTGCACACTGGAGAAATTCCATACCTGAAGATAATTTGAACCCATCTATGTGCCACGTTAACCCTGTGGCATCCGATCCCGTCAGATCTCGGAAGCTAAGTAGGGTCAGGCCTGGTTAGTACCTGGATGGGAGACCGCCTGGGAACACCAGAAGCTGTGGGCTTGGGAGAAGGACCTGGCAACCCCCTCCCAAAAATCAATCTGCCATTGAAAACCCTATGAACAGCAGAGAAGCACTGACAATAGTGTTTCCCATGTTGTACAGAGGGTCGCTATGAGTCGGATACCGACTCGACGGTACCTAACAACAACAACAACAACATGTGCCACGTAAGAACAAATAAATAGGTAAGAACCTAAGACATGCAGAAATGCATTTAACCACAATTTGGCAGGAAGGCCAAGGTATAGATTAGAATTTTTATTTCTACTTACTTCCTATTCCCATTATATTTGGCCACTCAAGCCTTGAAATGGGAAAATAAGTGATCCTTTGCAAAATTTGTTCCATCTTCTTTTATGTGTGATGTTGTTACTATTTCTGGATCTCAGAGCCTATATCCTTAATTCGATATTAGGGCAAATCTGGCCATGTTCAGTTTCACCACATTCACTACCATGTTCTTCGTACACACTTGTAAATGGCCTCAGACTCAAAAGTTAAGCAGTGAAGCCACCATCTCAGCCCAATACCCTCAGAAGTCTCTGGTGCCACTACAGAACTGCTTACAGCTTAATGAACCACTGTTTAATGTGCTGCTAAATGAGGTTACACAAAGCAAACCATCTCTGATGGCATGGGCTTTTTCACTCAAGGAAAAGAGTTCTTCTCATGACTTACAAGACTTCACCTGAAGGACAAAAACATCCCCGACCTTTGCATTTGAGTAAACCAGCAACTTGTCAGGAAGCAGATCCATAATTTCACATGCCGATCTGATTTTCTGCTCTAGCTGTCATATTAATATTAATGCTAAATTGGAAGGTGAGACATTGGGGTCCTCAGGCAGAAAGTCAGCACAAAAGGCTGACTCTGAATTAGCCAGGATGGATGGGCCAGACCTAGTGCCAATAATGAGGAGAACTGCACATTGCTCAAGTGCCTTTCATGGGGCACAGATGAATGTCACCCTGACTCAGCCTAAAAGCAGTGAAACTAGTCCTGTGACATTACATAAACTAACAATGAAAAGTTGGGAACATTATTGGGATTTTGGTCTAGAAATATACTCCTCACTCAAGGGGCCCTTGTACCTAGAACTGCTGAGGACATTTGCATGGGTCTCAAAATGGAAATTACCCCAGACATTGTGAGTGTTCAATTTTCCTATCACTTCATCTTCAGCCTGTAGAGAATACAACTTAACATCAGTGACATCCCCAGCCTCGTCCTCCTAACTCACTTAATGACATCTCAATTATTCTAATTATTCAATTACAGTAGGAATTATTCACCCTATCCTTTGCCCTCAATGTCATCAGGTCTTTCTTAGTGAGGTTCATCTCATCGCCTTTCCATCTGCTTTTCCCCTTGTCTGGACCCTCATTGTTGCCCCTCTCGTCCCACACTGACTTGACTCCTAGCCTGTGTCCTGGCTTTGCACCCTTCACCCTATAGCACAGATTAATTTTCCTAACCCCACCTACAGTTCTCAAGTCTTAATAGTAATGTTCTCATTTCTCAGCCTGATATTCAAGGTTTTCAACAATCATTCCAGTGTGGGGCTTCAACTGCCTCCCCACTATGCTGTCATTGTTTCAGACCAGCCTTTCTCACTGTCCCTGGAATAGGATACAAGCCTTTCTGTTTCTGCATTATGATTCAGGCTTTTCTGCCTATCTCTCCTCTGATATAAATACTACTTCTTCTCAGAAACTCAGCTCACATGAACCACCACCACCTTCCCAGTGAGCCTCCCCAGTTTATCTGTCTGTATTCTTTTCGTCTAAACACTGTTTCTTGGGGCTGGGGATATAGATCAGTGGTAAAGCATGTTCTTAGCATGTGTAAGGCCCCAAGTTTAATCCCCAGCACAAATAAATAAATAAATAAATAAATAAATAAATAAATACTATTTCTTTATTTATGTCACTATTTCCAAAAACAGGTTATAGCTCACTTCTGCAGAAATTGCTGAATATGCCACTCATTTACCACTTGCCATAATAATAGTAGCTAACACATACAGTGTTTACTATATGCCAGGCTCTATATACTTCTTTTGTATACAAACCTATTTTTAAATGCACAGCAACACTATGAGGCTGTTACTATTTTTGTTCCCCTTTTAAAGAGCAGACATTGAGAGTTTATGTCACTTGACTATGGTCATCTAGCTAGAGAACTACACAGCCAGGATTTTGACCTAGTTAGGCAGCAGCAGAAACTATGCTCTTTAATATACTACATTTCTGATAGGTAATCTTTTATTATTCCTTAACTACTTATGCCTACTCCTATCTTTCCAACCAGATCTATAAGGGTAATCACTATGTCTCATGTCTCATTTTATCCCTTTCCATAACTAGAATAATGTTGTACACCTGTTAGTTCTTTATGGTTTGATGACAATGTCCAACTTAAAATTGTTTCAAATGTTCTCTGAGGGAAAAAGTGGAATATAAACAAATGAATTTTGAAGGTGTCTTATACTTTATAAAGGCTTTTGTCATCTTCTATGAATCATAGTCTAGAAAACCTGATTTCACAGAATGTGTGAATTCTTATAGCAAGGGCTGTAAAGTGAATTTGTGCCCCCCTGACCCCCAACATATGCCAATTTCTAGTATATTTAAAATGGTTTTCATTGGGAAAATAATTTTTAAAAATAGTTCTCACATGCATTAAACTAAAAATTATTGTCAGAGGTTTTAGTGAAGGATATCAGGCTTGAAGTGCTGGTTGCAATATTATCATAAAAGAACTTTTTGCAACATTTATATCTTTAGAATGTATCATTCTAAATGTATGATCACCAGTGAAGGCAGAAACCCTGTCTGATATTACATTTATATTGTTCAAAACACCTAGCATGGTGACACATATAAATTCTTTAAAAATTCTCTGGATTGATTTGCCCAAGTTTGGGGTTTTCTTGCTATCACTGCTTTTCCCATCTTTCTCCAGAATATGTTAATTTCTCTGAAGCCTACAGATTCCTTCCTGAGCCTTCCAGTCCCTGTAGTTTTCTTCTCTTTTTTTTTTTTTTTTTTTTTTTTTTTTTTTTTTTTTTTTTTTTTTTTTTTTTTTTTTTTTCATCTCTTTTGGGGACATTACATTGTCTACACCACAGAGTTAGCCTGTAATATCACATTTGCCAGCAGGTGCTGCCATTTGCCACAGGATTTGCTAATTTTCAAAATTCCCTAGATCTGAGACTCCAGATTGCGTAAAATAGTACAGTGCATAATTTGTCAACTTGGCAGGTTTGAAATGCCGTAAAACCAGTTACTTAAAATGAATGATACTTAGAAATGTGCTACACAACTTTAATGAGCAGGGCTTTCTTGCTCTACTATGACAACAGGAGACCACATTGAGAAAGCAAGCAGCAAGAATGTGAGACTAAGAGAAGAGCAGGAAAACTTGCTTCATACCCACAAGATCCAAGTGGGAACAATATGTTCAATAAACAGTTGAGTTTCTCACTGGAAAGCAAAAGGGACTCATCTTAGAATCTTCCATATCTGTCCTCCTTCTGTTTCCACACAAGCTCAGCCCTTTATACCTCTTGTAAAAATTATTCCAATATCCTATATCTTTTCTCCCACTTGGCCCACTCCAAGTCATCCCAAGCCTTGCCAGAATAATCTTCCTAGAATGATAATAAAAACCTCCAGTGATGTCTAAACGGCCACAACTAAGGCAGCCCTTTGCAGCATGATACATCAGGCCCTATTATCCAGTCTCAAGTTACCTGTCCAACCTTACCTGTTGTTATTCCCAGATTCTCCATTTTGAGAAGGCAGGGATTTTATTCTTCCTCATAGATTAAACTCACTTCCATCTAATACCTTTGTGCCACTAATCCACATATCTGAAATGCCCTCCTTCTTTTAACTCCTTAGTCAACGCTGCTGCTATATTAATTTTATATGGGTAACTAAATACATGGCACATTGCTGGCTAACATCATCCCTTCTCCAAGCATCACTAGGAACATCAGGAATATAGGACAGGCATGCTACAACAGGACAATATTAATGAAATACACCACTGTATAACACTTATATTGAGCGTTGAATAAGAAGACAGCATACAGATAATTCCCAGGAGATCTTGCTCATCACAAGCCGTTTTATGTGCCCATCGTAATTTTGCATTCCCACCTGGAATGTGATTTGGAAGCAGCCTCTGTGCCTTCTCAGGACTTATTTTGACTACATGAGCAAAATCTCAGGAGTAACTAGGAAAATCCTTTGCTCTATTTAAAGCACCATCTCTTCTCTCTGCCATCCCAGTCCACCTTGTCTTCATTTCCTGCCTTCATGGAAGTCACAGGCTCTCCAATGTTGTCTGCCCCACTGCTCTGGACCTAAAGCACAGAGATCTCAGCATCACTAGTATCTCCAGAAGGGCTGCCACTGTGATATACTCCTTCTCTGTACTCTCATACGTTTGCCAGACTTACTTCCCAGCTCCAGTTAGTCCTCCAAGGGCATCTCTGCTCACCCTATTAGCTAACTTCTATCTCCTTTATGATGCATCCCTCATTTACTGGTTTGGGATGAAATTAATAATGGCCTTTTTAGAATCAGAAATCAAAATGTTTAGATTCAAGTTCTAGCTTGGCTACTTTCTAGCTGATGTATTTGAACCTCTGTTTTCCCCCAGAAGTAAATGGAAATGAAAATCTCTAAAAACTCCAGAAGTAAGCTCAAAGAGGATAATATATGGGAAGCACATGAAAAACTACAAAGTAGCATACCCAAGTGAAATGTCACCCATTTCTGCACTCACTCAACAGCACTCACAAACATTAGAGTTCACTCCATGAGGCAAAGACAATATGAATAAAGCTAAAACACTGGCAGGAAGAGGAACCCTTCAGTTCATTTTTCTTAGCACTGTTAAAGTATGGAAATAAGAAGAATTTGTCCCCCAGCTCTATCTGAATACCACCTAATAGACACAAAGCTCTCACGAGAACTACTATAAATACAAGTAAAAACTCATAAAACAACAGCCCCTGTCACTATTATCAATACACAAGGCAGGTTTTAGACTTAGCTGTAGACCAATTATGGCTACCAATGAGGAACAATACAGAGTTCTGGGAAATGTCCTAGTTTTTAGCTATCCTCCCTCTCCTCCCATTGCACCACAAATTTCCTCATTAGAGCTTCATTTTTTTTCAAGCACTGAAGAGTTTTTAATCTTCAAATGTCTCTTATTAAAACCAAAAGACTTGTGGGCAAACAAGCTCTTAAATCTCTTTTATCTCATATCTTACCCAAGTTTGTTGTTGTTGTTAGGTGCCATCGAGTTGGTATTTGACTCATAGCGACCCTCATAGGGTTTTTAATGGCTGTTTCGGGATTGCCTTGGGAGTGGATTGCCAGGTCCTTCTCCCATTTTTGCGGTGCTGGGAATTGAACTCGGGACCTCAGAGACTGCAGCACAGCGCTCTACCAACTGAGCTAAATCCCAGCCCCTACCCAAGTTTAGCTGAAGGTAAATAAAGAGCAAGTTCTTGTAGGAATAGAAATTAAGGAGGGCAGGGAAGAGTGGAGGGCCTTGGAGGAACACGTGAGTTGTTCAAGAGACCAGCAAAGCCAAGGACAAACTCCATCCTTACCCTAGTTTTGTTTTAGCTGGGCCTTGTGAACAAAATGTAGTCTGGCTGACTTTATTTTTTTTTTTTTTTTTTTTTTTTTTCTTGAGACAGAATCTCACTATATAGCCCAGGCTGACCACAAACTCTTGATCCTCCTGCCTCAGCCTCCAGAGTGCTGGGATTACAGACATGCAACCCCACATCCATGTTTTTATTTCTTTTTGTACTCTGTAATTTACAATTAGCCTGGATGGCTCATGGAGCCCATGTTCAAGCAAAAGTGGAAGGAATGTGTATATTTTAAATTTTAAATATATCTCTGAAGCCATCTTAGCACATATAGTAGCAGTGGGGGACAGGGAGTGGGGGAGACAAGAGAGGACCTGCTTTGCATTTTGAATCCAAAGCGGATGGGGCTTCCTGCCAGCAGCTCTAGCTTGGCAGCCTGGCACAGGAGGCATGCCTCTTTAGAAACGTGGTGGAGCCCTGCTTAGCTGTGTCTGCTCCTCTTCAACATGCTTTCTTTTCCATCTATAGTATTTAGAAATCTGAGAGACGATGCTGTGAAGAACACAAAGGCTTTTGCAAACCATCTCTGGCTTCATTTTCAAAACTGTCGCTATCGAGGTTGGATTTAGCAACTTGGCATTCGCTTGATAGGACCACCCCGGTTGGCAGCCATCTGGAGTCTCCTGCAGGATTTTTAAAGAGGCACTGCTTGGAAAGCATTTTGTAGTGGAGAAAGTGCTACTGTTCAGTTAGGAAGCCTGGGTTTGAGCTCACCGCCAGTAGCTAAGTTACCTCAGGTGATCTACTAACCTTCCTTGGACCTCGGTTTCTTCACCACTTAAGTGATTTGGCAATTCCTTACAAGATCCTATAGTCTAGAGCAGAGGTTCCCAAAGCGTGATCACTGAACCAGCAGTATCAATATCACCAGAGGACTTAATTGAAAATGTACATTCTCACCCCCCACCTAGGCTTCCTGAATCAGAAATTCTGAGAGTAGAGCCCTGTGATCTGTTTAAGGAATGTTCCAGACAATTCTGATACATAGTCAAGTTTGAGAACCACTGGTGGGAGATTTTATTATTTTCCTTCTGTTCTTTTCTCTTTGGGTGCACCTGGGCAACACTGATTTGCAACGGGTCAAAGATGTGCCAGAGACCACAGCAGACCCTCACTTGCAAAAGTCCACTGACTAGAAAGTCAGATCCAAATCAGAGTGTAGACAGGGATCCAGAGGCCCTCCCATAGCCAAAGTTCCAGAGAGCCCCAACACTACCTCCACAACAGACATCTTTGTGGTGTTATCACAGAATATTTTTGCAATATCAAACATAGCAAATGTGAAAGTGTTGTTAATGATGCCAACATATCTTTTTACTATTTTTGTCTCTAATCCCCATAGATCTATGTCATTTAGTGCTAGGCAAGGAAAATTACTTCCTTCATTTTAACTTTTTGCTTTTCCCTCTACCTTTTCTGACAGCTCTTCATTTCCTCTAAGTTATCAGGGACAACCTGCAAGTGTGGTGCTGGGTTCCACAAAGGAACCACAGTTTCCTAGCAACAGCCAGAGCTGCTGGGCCATTCTGTGAGTCACCAGCTCAGGGAAGCTCTTGATAAGCACATTGACTCGCAGTGGAACCCTCTGAGGGCCCCACACAGCTGCCTGCATGTTCATATCTGCTCAGTAGGGCGACAGAATCTCTAGAGAATAGACCATGAATAGGACACAATGGTAGCAGGGCACTCTTTATGCTAAGCTGAATGGATCTTGCTTCTCAATTATTTTATGGATGCTAGAGAAGGAAAAGAAAGATGAAGAAAAGCAAGGGCAGAGACAAAAAGGAAGGAAAGGGAAGAAAGAAAAGTTTTTTCAACAGATATCCTCTGAGAATCAACAGTGTAGTTGATACTGAAGTTAGTAGGTGCTTGTGTTGCAAAATCAGAAAAGCAGATCCTTGCCTTCAGCTGGGCTGGGGTTTAGCTTAGTTGGTAGAGTACATTGGATTCACTCTCTGAGGACTCAGGTTCGATCTCCCACACCACAAAAACAGGAGAAGGATGTGGCAGTTCACTCCTGAAGCAATCAGCCATTAAAAGCCCAATGAGGGTCGCTTGGAGTCAGACCTGACTTAACGGCACCTATCAAGAAAAACAAGCCCTCAGCTAGCTTACATTCCAATGAGGAAACAGATCAGTAAATCCAATTTACTGATAGATCATGATGTCACACAGGAGAAATACTGGTTCCATGACAGAGTGTAACTGCTGGACCTCATAAGCTACAATAAGCCCTGTTTCAAGTTTGTAATTTTTCTATTTCACTATAAAATCATGCTTGTCATTGAGATTTTCAGGTATATAAAGTCATACATAGTACAGCACTTTCAATGGGTTTGATCTCAATATCTGTGGCTATATTATCACTCATTTTCTTAATGCTGTGTATTTAAATCTTTTCTCATTTTTTCATGATGAAGTTTTCCAAGAGTTTTTGTATTTTATTGATCTTTTTGAAAGGGGCTTTTGGTAAATTTATCAATTCCACTCTTCTTTTAAATGTATTGATGTCTGTTTCTATTTTTATTGATTCCTTTCATTTGCTTTGCTAAAGTTATATTGGTTTTTTTAATGTCCTTTTGGATTGAGTCCATAATTGAATCTACTTATTTTCATTTTTCTTGTGTGCTAATAGAAGCAGTTAAAGCCATGAATATCTCTCATATTAGGTTTTGCTGCTGCCATATGTCTTAATATGAACAGTTGTTGAGTGTTCTTATTTACTTTTGTTGGCTTTATCTATCAAGAGTCCTAAAGTCACCCTCTATGATTATGGTTCCTATGGATTTCTCTTTATATTTCCAAGATATTTTGGATTCTTTGTTATGAGTTGCACCTGCTACAGATAAAAAAGGAGGGAAGAAAGGAGAGGGAAAGAGGGGAGGGAGGAAATAACTCCTTCTTCATCTTGTCTAATGGTCCGTGCCTTGAATTCCACACCATGCTCTGATAATAATTTGACAGTCCTGATTTACTTTTATTGCCTATTCCTTCCTTAACTTTTTGTAGAAGTAAGTGTGTTTTATATTTTGACCCAGGGTACAAGGTCCAGAACTTGTTTACCCCCCACCCCCATACATTTATTCCTTGTCATTCTCTTGCTCTGTTCTGCATTTCATTGGGGCCCCTGTAGGCTTCCAGAAGCTTTTTTGCCAGTAGAGGAAACCAATGGGAGAAAAGAAGAAGCCAGGCTGTTTCTTTCTCCTTGTCTTTCATGTGTTGCTTTCTGTAATAGCTGCAGCTTCTCTTTGACTCCAGCTTCTTCTGCATAGGCCTGTGTTATTCTAGCTTCTGCCAAGTGACCCCAGTAATTCTACGTTCTCCCTTTGTCTTTCTAGTATTGAGCAGGTAGTAGCTTCCCAAGACTACAATCTCTGGACTGCCTCACTGTTACCTATTTAGGTTCTCTCCTCTTCTATCCTCTATGTAACCAATTTCCTACATGAAATTCCCTTTGTTTTAAATATTCAGAGTGGTTTCTATTTTCCTGAGTAAAACTTGATACACCCACTCTTTCTGTTTTAGTATGAAATTTTAACCTATCATCTGCATCCAGCTTATCATTTTTAATATCTTTTTCTAAATATCATAATGTTGTTAGGTGCTGTTGAGTTGGGTCCAATTTATAGCAACTCTATGTACAACAGGAAGAAATACTACCTAACACTGTGCCATGCCCAGTACTATGTCAGTGCTTCTCTGCTATTCATAGGGTTTTCAATGGCTGGTTTTCAGGATTGTATTGGGAATGAGCTGCTAGGACCTTCTCCTGTTTTTGCGGTGCTAGGGACCAAATCTAGGCCCTCAGAGAGTGAAGAACAAGCACCCTACCAACTGAGCTAAACCCCAGCCCATATCATAATGTTGTTGTTGTTAGGTGCTGTCGAGTCAATATCAGACTCATAGCGACCCTCATAGGGTTTTCAGTGGCTGACTTTTTTGGGATTGCCTTGGGAGTGGATTGCCAGGCCCTTCTCCCATTTTTGCAGTACTGGGAATTGAACTCGGGACCTCAGAGACTGCAGCGCAGCGCTCTACCATGTTAGCAGCAATTATTTATACACTAGTCCTGAATTTTACTTGTTCATTTCTTGAAAAATATTCTTCCAGTTTGAAATATTTATTTTGATTTATTTCTTGACTGTTATAATTCTTCTTCAAGGAATGTTTCTGTGGAAGAGAGAAACTTTATGAGTCCTTGAATTTCTGAGAATAGATGTTCTTTTACCCTCACATATAACCAATAAGAAATTCTTGATCTTTTCTCTCAAAATTCTCTCTATATTATTCCCTGGTGTCTAGCACTCAGTGTGATGAAAAAGCAGTGTGCTTTTTATTTGTTCTCCTTTCTAGATAATGTCTTGTTTTGTTTGGTTTTTGATTTTGCCTGAGTGCAGGAAGGAAAGTACATTAGGCTGTATCTCAGTGTGGGAGTCTATACACTAATTTTACTTGATAACTAGTAGGTATCTGAAGACTCAAATTTTTCTTAAAATTTAGGATCATTTTTTCTATTATTTCTTTATTGTTATCTTTTCTCTAGCTGCTCTCTCCTTTCGGTAGTTTTATTATACCTGCATTGATCTGTTAGATTTCTCCTCTGTACATCTTTCCCTTACATGCATATAATTATGTTTGCATATTTCCCTCCGTGTTCTGGGAGAATTTCTCAACCTAATCATCTAATTCACCTATTCAATTTATTGCTAAATTCAATTTTCTTTCTGCTGCCTTTATTCAAAATTTTAATTTAAGGATTATATCTTTGATCTTATGGTAATATTTCATAGTCTCAGTGTCTTCTCTAATCCTTTATTGAAATATTAAAAAGAATTTGTGATTCACCTCCATTTTACTTTTTCTGAATATTTGGAATTAGTCCACTTCAGAGGTCATTTCCTCTGATTGTTCTGATTGGGCTCTTTTATTTGGATAATTTGAATATTTATTGAAAATTTTTCTCAGCCTAATGGTTTTTCCCTGTTTACCCATCTTTGCAGAGTCTTGATTATCCTATATGCATTAGTTCTTTGTATATGAGTTACCTCTGAATGAAACCCTCATCCTAATAAAATACTGAGCACACAGAAAGTGCTCCATAAACATGTGAATTTAGCTCAGGCACCGTGGCACTCATCTATAATCACAGTGACTCAGGAGTCAGAGGCAGGAGGACCTCAAGCTTAAGGCTAGAGGCAGCTTGCACAAATTAGCAAGATCCTGTCTCAAGATAAAAAATTTAAAAAGGAGCTGAGGGTAGAGTGTTTGCAATGTGTGCACAAGGCCCTGAGTTCAGTCCCCCAGTACCTCAAAAAAGAAAAAAGAGTTTAGTGAATGAATGTCTACATTCTTCCTGTTTCAGGATTTGAAAGGTGGTTTATTGGACACAGTATGAATCTCTAGTCAAACTGTTTAGCTTCAGACAGAGAGAAAGGAACGTTTTCATATTTTTGTAATTTTACCTTATAATTCTGCCTATTTTGTACCCTGAAGTTTAGAGAAAGCATATGCAATGAAGGTTATCCCTGTGCTCAGCAGATGATCTCCTGTGTATGTTGTGGTCCCCTTCACCAGCTCCTTCTCTGACAAAGCTCAGTGGGAATCTGCCATAATGTTGCCTCCATCTTATTTGACACAGAAAGTCATGGCCAGTTGCTCTGTGTAGAGTCAAGAGCCACCTACCTACAGTCATTTGTAGGGCTCAGATTTTGTTCCACATTTGCTTAAGTCCCTCTTGGTCTTAGCTCACAAATCATCTGGGGCTCTGCTAAAGAGTTCTGTCCACTTATTTTCCAGGTGAGTCTTTGCTTCACATACGTTGAATTGCAGTTGGGTCAGTACTTCCCTGAAACTGCTTTTTAAATTTTTCAGTTAGGCTCATATTAGTTTCCTAGGTCTGTCGTAATAAATTACCACAAACCGGGTGACTTAAAACAGAAATGTATTCTCTCATAGTACTGGAGGCTGACAGCCAAAATTCAAGTATTTGGCAGGATCATACTCCATGGAAGGCTATGAGGAAGAATCTTTCCTTGCCTCTTGCTAACTTCTGGTTGTTGTTGTTGTTGTTGTTAGGTGCCGTCGAGTTGGTACCTGACTCATAGCGACCCTCATGGGGTTTTCAATGGCTGACTGTTTCAGGATTGCCTTGGGAGTGGATTGCCAGGCCCTTCTCCCATTTTTGTGGTGCTGGGAATTGAACTCAGTACCTCAGAGACTGCAGCACAGCGCTCTACCAACTGAGCTAAATCCCAGCCCCCCTAACTTCTGGTGGCTGCCAGCAACTCTTGACCTTCCTTGGCTTGTCACTGTATCACTCTAATCTTTACCTCCATCATCACATGGTTTTCTTTCCTTTGTGTTCAAATTTTCCATTTCTCACAAGGTTTCCAACCATTTTGTAAGAGTCCCTGATCCAATGAAACTTCATTTCAACTGTATTGTATCTGCAAAGACCCTGTTTCCAAATTAGGCCACATTCATAGGTACTGGGAGTGAAGATTTGAAAATATCTTTTTGGAAGACACAATTCAACCTACAACAAAGTTTACATGAAAGTCATATAACAGTCCTTCACTACTATACAATAAGACCCTAAAATCTAGTTTGATGTGAACTGTATTTATAAAAAGTTCTTAAAGATTCTGGCCTCATGGTGGCATCATTTTCTAATCTCTACCTCTGCTACAGATATGCTCAGTATTTCTTTGGCCATTTCAGATGAACTGGGTGGAAAGAGAGGGAGTGAAGGATGTATATTCAAATAACCCTCTTAAAGTGAAAAAATATTATTTCACAGATTTATTAGTATTTCCCTTATTGATATATACTAACTAGGATTAATAATGGGCACTAAAAGAAAATAGTGGTGCCATGGTTTTGGGCTGTGAAGGAGATGGAGATAAAATGACCAATGATGTAAAAATCTCTGCCCTGAGTCACCTGTCACTGAGTATCAGCTCAAGACACATTCTTTCCCTCCACTGAAGAGGAATCCTCCCCCAGAGATCTTGCTTAGGTGCCTAACTTGGAAGATATTTAAGGGTATTTCTCAAAAATGTTTTAATGTCAGTAAAAATAGAAAGATAATGTGCACTGACATTTCCTCATTCTTCCTGCTGAAGGAAGAAGGGAAGCCTCAAGGCACAGTTTGAATTTAGGGAGCACTGGAGAGTCAGCAGCCTGGATGAAGTAGACAACCTGGATGGATGTGGGGAAACATGAGGCACCTTTTCTCTGCCCACACCTGACCAGGACTGGTGCATAGACTAACCTGTTTAATCCTCACACAAGCCTGCAAAGGGATGGTATTAATTCTGTTTTTATAGATGAGAAGCCATCCTCAAAGGGGTTCATTTGGCCAAGGTCATTTTAAAAGGAAATGGCAGAACAAAGGGAGAGTAGATGGATCGTTCATGTAGAAATAAATATTGATAGCAGGGTGCGGTGGCGCACACCTGTAATCCCAGCAATTCAGGAGGCAGAGGCAGGAGGATAGCAAGTTCGAGATCAGAGGCAGCCTGTGTAATTTAGCGAGACCTTGTTTCAAAAAGTGAAAAAATGGACTGGGGGGTAGCTCAGTGGTACAGCATTTGCAAAGCATGCAAGCACAAAGCCCTGGGCTCAACCCCCAGTACTACAAAAAAAAAAGAGGGGGGTAGGAATCATTTACCTTAGATACAGCTTTAGAGTTAGATACACTTCTTCCACATTTGCACTTACTGAATACAATTAACAGAGAAATTTTGAGCTAGTCACTCATTTTTTTTTTTTGAGCCTCAGCTAGCTCATCTACAAAATGGGAATAATAACACCCACCTTGGTGGGGCCTACAGCCATACCACCCTGGTGTCCCATCTTGTTTGACCTCAGAAGCTAAGCAGGATTTGGTCTGGTTAGTACTTGGTTGGGAGACCAGCTGGGAACACTGAATGCTGTAGGCTTTGGAAAAGGACCTGGCAGCTCACTCCTGAAATAATCAGCCATCAAAAACCCTATGAATAGCAGAGAAGTATTGATGATAGTGTCAGACACTGCAGAGTGTTAGGTAGTATTTGGGCTGGGGTATAGTTCAGTTGGTAGATTACTTGCTCTGCACTCTCTAAGGCTCTGGATTCAATCCACAGCACAGCAAACACAGGAGAAAGACGTGGCAGCCCACTCTCAAAAACAATCCTGAAGAGAGCCGGGCGTGGGCGTGGTGGTGCATGCCTGTAATCCCAGTGGCTCAGGAGGCGGAGGCAGGAGGATCACAAATTCAAGACCAGAGGCAGTCTGTGTAACTTAGCGAGACCCTGTCTCAAAAAGTAAAAAGTGGGCTGAGGGTGCAACTCAGTGGTCCAGCACTTGCAGAGCATGCAAGCACAAGGCCCTGGGTTCAACCCCCAGTACTGAAAAAAAAAAAAAAAATCCTGAAGCAGCCATTGAAAACCCCATGAGGGTTGCTATGAGTCGTACCCAACTCCATGGCACCTAACAACAACAACCTTATTTCAGATAAGATAAGTCCAAATATGTGATCTCTGCTTCAGAAGTACATCAATTCTTGACTTCCACTTTCTTCATCCTATGAAAGGAAATGTCCCTGAGGGAATTCTGGCCTACTCAGCTTTGTTGTATTGAAAACTCCTTTCCTATCTTTCTCAAAGGACTTTCACATACATTATCCTAGTCAACTCTGGTTAGGAAAGTCCGACACCCACCTCACTGATCTGGCAGATGAAGAAATAATCTCAGAAGCATTAAGAAATCTTCCCAAGGTCGCAGAGCTGGAGCTGGAGCTGGGCTCCAGATCACCTGACTTTTGGTTACAGCTGCACCTAATGGAGCGGTCCCTAAGGACCGCATTTGCTGAATTACAAAATGCTGTAGCTGTACATCAAAGCCAAAAGCTATAACAAGCTGCTGTGACAGCAATTTCAGCTTGAGTTTCTATTGACCTGTTAGCTGTCTACTCCTGACTGAGACATCAACTATTGTATTCTTTCTTGTACAATGTGGGGTTTCAAAAAAAGCCAGGTCAGTATCATCCATCAGTGTCAGCTGCTGTATCTGGAGGCCTTCCTGGCAACAGGAGTGGGGAAGAAGCAACACGGCCCACAATCTGTAAACTGAGAAGCAGACTCATGTAACATTTGAATTGCCATTCGTTCTATGGAGACTCAGCTTCGTAACCTTGAATGATCATAAATTACTATAACTAATGTGGAACAAATCAAAATTATCAAAAATAATATGGAGTAAATCAAACTTATCTAAGGTTTACTATCCATCATAATTTAGGCTTCCACACTCAGATCTTTCCATCTGTTACTTACTATCCCTC